>UCOM01000566.1:0-72897 GCA_900474385.1 Ormyrus pomaceus | reverse complement strand
ACTTTTAAGTGTTAGTCACGTGATGTTCCTAGTATTTTAAGATTTTACATAGTTATATTATATATTTAAAGATATTAGATAAGAAAATTTTTAAAAAAATCGTAAATATAAATTTTTATAAAATTATTATAAATTATACAAAATTGTAATTTATAAATTAAGTTAATCTAAAAATTAGTTAGTTAATAGCTGATATGTTACAAAATAAAATGTTAATAGCTGATACATTACAAAATAAAATGGCTAATTTTTTCGGATGTATTTGTGATAAGGTGATAATAATTTTTGCAAACTATTAAGTTTTGCTTCTTTCTTTTTTTATTAAAATTACACGTTTATAAATAATTCATTATATATGTACATTTAATAAACTTCACGAAATGTTAGAGTAAACTTTAACAACTTCTTCCACACTATTTAGTCTTTCAAACAATTTACTGACTAACTCCATTTCTTCTTCCTTTAATGTAACGCACACTTGTGGTATATATTCAACATCAGCTTGAATAATTTTATATTTTAGTTCTTCTAATTTGTTTCTCACGATTGTCAATTGTGAAGGACTACACGTAAACTAAAATTAAAAATAATTTTGTCAAAAGATTATTTTAGAATTTTACATCATTCCTTAAATTATTTTGCCTGTCAAACCTGTATAAATTCTTTATCTTCTTCTTTCAATTTTTCTGCCTCTTCTGCACCTACTTCAATTGCATCTTCTGTAATTTTATCTTCATCTCTATTGTCAATTTCAGTTAAAATAATGCCCTTCTCTTCATACATTCCTTTGCTTGGTATGTCAGCAGGAGTAAATCTAAAAAGTAGAAATCATCAATTAAGAATGTACAAGCGGATAAGATTAGATTTAAGTATTATTAGCAGTCAAAAAATACTTACTGTAATTTTTTGAGATGAGAATTTACATAATTTCGAGAATGAATAACATTTTCTGATAATATTTGTATTAGGATTACACATCCTGAAGGCCCTCTAGTCTCAAAAACAGCTGTTTGACCTCCAATCTTTGATTTTTGCATTTTTTCAAGTAAATTCTTAATACTTGCCATTGGCATTGAATTTTTTTTTGCTTGTTCAATCAGCCTGGCAAGTCTGACATTTTCATCGGGTTTAGCACTTTTACCTTCTACAATACATTTGGAAAATATTTAATATTTCGAATTTTAACTGATTTTAGGTAAAAATTTTTATAATATGAAAATGTGAAAAGAAATGTAAAAAAAATGTGTATGTACACAATATGTGTTTAACGTTATAATTATTAATAAATACCTGCTATCGCAACCTTCATCTTTTTAATTAACGACTGTAAAGCAGTTGCTTTTTCGCTGTCTTTTTCCATTTTTGTATGCCTTATATTGGCCCATTTGCTGTGTCCAGCAAACCTCCTGCATTCTGTGAAATTTATTAAATTTCTGTGACGAAACGCGATTTTTATTAAACTACACATTTTCTAACGTATTTACAGTAATATAGCCTACAAACTTCAGTTTGACATCTTATGCGGTGTAAAGGGCATGGTTTTGAGGAGAAATATAGGTTAGGTTAAAACATTATATCACTATATCATATATATAGGTATATAATAACAGAGGACCACAGATGTTATGATGGTGGAGTTCAAATTCAAAAAATGATCGGGAAAATTTTATATTAACATTAGTTTTTTATTTAATGAATAAAAATCGTTTTAATTCAAGTACAAAATTTGTGTAGAAATATAAATATATACAGATATGTACACCATAGAAGTCAAAAATCGCAATGGATCTAACAAATCTTATATGAAAATAACTTATTATTAATTGGCACATGTAAACAAAAAATTAAATGCATTTACACCCTAGCCCGTAGGGTAAGTCCATTAATACTGTTTTTTCTTTTGTAGATTGAAATAATCATGTACTTTGTGTAATAGAGAGCTTTCCATTTTTTTGTTTGGGAGTTTAATGCTTCAAAACGCTCCTAAAAATAATAATTGCATGTAAAAATATTGATTTTACAAGAGTAATTTTCAGAAAAATAAAAGTTTTCTTACTTTTTTTGAAAACCAAACATGTTTAAGCTTCTTTGACCCTGTATAATGGCAGTCTTCTTAGTATTACCCTTAATATTACGTCGAGTAGAAGAACTTTGCTGTGGAGATAAATACTGCATCTTAGTTTTTCGTTAAAAGTGAATTGACCGATAACTTTTATTAAAAATGAAATTACCGATAACGGAGAGCTTCTTTGACTGCTTTGAAATACGTTGCTGCTACTCTTCAGTCTTTTATCTACTGGACTTTCGTATCGAAATACGCTCGATATACTTTCCGAATAAATTTCTCGAGTTACCGAAAATTCTAAGTCCTCATCCGCATTCACTTCCGTGGATACATTGCAGTTATTCTTTAAAGTATTACTATCTACTAAATGTAAAGGTTCTTTGTCCGTCATGGATTCATCGCAACTCATTGCCGAAGTATTCATCTCCCTCTCCACACTCGAGCCTTTGTACCCGCTGTCCATTTTACTAAGCTCTTCCGCTGCTTCTTCAACCTAATAAACAAAATTTATGTACAATCCTAAAAAGAATCATTAACAGCTTGGATATTAAAAAAGAAAAATGTCCACGAACTTCATCATCAAGCTCAGTCTCAGGAATGATCACCCTCTGGGTAGCCACAGACTTGAGATTCTCCTTATAATCTTCCTCATCCAGATTCACAGCCATGGACTCGGGAACATCCATAGGTTCGTCCTGCACCTTCTTCGAAGCGAAGAATTTGCTCTGCGCCACGGCCGTCTCGTCGATGACCGTCGCTCTGATTCGAGACTTAATCGGCAGCCGCCTCCTGGCCCTGTTCAGGAGGCTCGGCGACATCTCCGTACCGGTTGACTTCCGGAAGGGGTTCGACCTTCGCACGAGGATCGGGGAGGTTTTTTCTTCGTCCGACGGACTGACCTCCGGCTCCAGATTTATTATTTCGGCTTGCGCCTTTTGCTCGGCAATGTCTTCCCTGTACATCTTTACCAGGTCGTCCGCGTCTATTCCGGGTTCTTCGCATTTTTCCTCGGATTCTGGAAGTAAAATTTCATGTTTTGTTAGTTGTAATATTGAGAAATTGATGGATGGAAATTAAATTGGATTTTTTTTATACAGCGTTAAATACTGAGTTATATACGGGCGTAGTTTTAGCTGAATTTAATATCTAATTCTAACGCTAGCAACGCGTGAAAGTGAGCAGCGAGCTGTGCCACATAAACGACTAAGTAGGAAAGTGAATAATGGGTGCAATGTTACAAAAGAACACTTATGAACAGCCACGGTATTCCTGCATATTTTGAAGAAAAACACAATTGTATTTACGACCTTCAGAACAAGAGTGTTTTTTCAATTGCCATTATAAATACTTTGCTGATATCCTGGTGTCGCTTTGTATACATTTTACTTTCTCATAAAAGTTTCCTTTATATTATTTAGATTGAGAAAAACGACTCTGATTAGATTATCGAAAAAGGATATGTAAAAGTAGATAATTTTTATCTGAATAAGGAAACGTAATACATTTATCATTTTATAATTCTTTCCTAAATTTCAACAAGAATTTGAAAATTATTTATATATTTTTTATAAACTGGATTTTTTTTTAATTTATAAAGTTTTATAAATTAAAATAGCAAATACTTAATACAATTATTGATTTTCTTTTAAATAAAATAAATTTTTTTTTTTATTTTTAGCTTCATTTCAAAATTTCTTTGATTAGTAAGAAATTGTAGAGAGCCTCAGATTACTATACGTATAGTATACTTCAAATTAGGCTTATTACTTTATATCACTTGATATTTATTTTTTTTTTTATGCTTATATACTTTTTATTTATCAACACAATGAAGATAGAGACTAAATGTTCCACTTGAAGTATGGCCCAATAAGAAAAGTCTCGTAACTTGAAACGCAATTATAAAAATGGCGCCGGCCGTTTTTTGTAATTACGTCATAAGAAGCAGCGCCATCGAGGACTAGAATACGGAAATCCACAAGATGGCGGCATTTGTTGTTCGCAGTATTTCGGCGCTGTGATCAGGAGAAAAACAACGCTTCCCGCCTTCGAGCGTTAGCCTCACATGACCACAAAGCGTCCGGCTTGGCTTCAGAAACTCAACAAAGACAACATCGTTCTCAGTAGGAAAGAGACTTTGATCGAGTGCTTATGTGAACGACAGATTGTAGGTTATGGTGTCTTGTCGCTCGTGTGGACGAAATATCACGTCCGGGACCATCCGTTGCTCCAGGTGTAGCACGGCGTTTCATCTTTCCTGCTCGCATCGATACAGAATCTCTCCTGACGGCGTCTTCAACGTCTGTTGCGGGAATTCGGAGCCTCCACTCTTTGGCGGGTATCAGATGCGTACACGCAAGAACAAAAGGAGGCAACCAGGCATAGCTGCAAACTTTAATTTTAGGCCCGAAAACCAGAATAACGCGGCGTCAACACCGCCGCCACCCTTGATTTATAGAGATAACATGCGATACGGAAAAGTGCAGAAACTTGAAATGGGGATCTGCGACATACCAACTAATTCCAATGAAGACAATAATAGCTGTTCCGAGGTAAGATTCATGAAAGAAAGTAGCTTCTTTTGTTTACTGAGTTTGGTTGACGAGGGATAGATTTTTTTTTTTACTTTTAGAAAATTAGAAAATTTAAATAAAGAATTTTGTTGTTTTCTGAGTTATATCAATAAAAACGCTTTTTTACAGATAATTCTAGAAAGTAGTATCAGCCAAGAGGAAAATAATACCACTGAGAATAGTACCAGTGTTATTAA
This sequence comes from Ormyrus pomaceus, assembly GCA_900474385.1. NCBI lineage: Eukaryota > Metazoa > Arthropoda > Insecta > Hymenoptera > Ormyridae > Ormyrus > Ormyrus pomaceus. The sequence goes on along the minus strand of UCOM01000566.1, from coordinate 68,062 downwards.
TGCAAATGACGAAGATGACGATGACATCTTAGAAATTACAGAAATTAGGCGAGATGAAACTGTAAATATTGACGATGATGAAGTAACTAACCAAAACCAAAAAAATTCAGATCAACAAGTGTTTAATATAACTAATGAATTAAATAACAAGATTACGTTAGAAACTGTATGGCAAGGAATTTCATCCTTACAATCGTCTATTTCCAATATTTCTAATTCTTTGGACACAGTGTCAACGCATTTAAATACTTTTGACCCTCGAATTAACGAGTTAGAAGCAACTCTCAAAACGATAAAAGAGAAAAGTGCAAATTTTGAAAACGTTCAAAACGACGTAAGTGGATTAAGAACGGAACTAGAAAATATCAGGACAGAATTAAATAACATACAGTCAAAACAGCCGGAGAAAGAAATGAATATTTCTGAGGTATTTATAGAAATTAAAGAAAGAGACATGAAATCCAGAAATGTAATTATATACAATGTACCAGAAGATAATTTAAGAATCTCCCAGGACTACTCGACGTTAGATGATATTAATAAATTTAACGAATTAGTAGCAGCAAGAGATTGTTCAAGGGCCCGCGAAATACTTTCTGATATTCCAAACATTGAATTAGAGGATATTCAAGTCAGGCGTTTAGGACGAGCTAACCCAAACACTTGTAGACCACTACGAGTTACCTTACAATGTAAAGAGGATGTTATTGAAATAATGAGAAATAGAAGATTGGTTAGCAATCCTTATAATGTGAAAACTGATCTCACAAAATTTCAACAAAACAAGATCAGAAAGCTTAGAGAAGAACTGGATGGAATTAATAAGGATAAACGAATTATGACCATCAGATTTATTAGTGGAGAGCCACAAATTGTACCAATACATAGAAATTTCATGAAACGTGAGTAAATGACCAAGTGGATGGAAACTGGCGTGAATCTAATTTTTTTTTTTTTTTTAATAAGGCTTTTGTACAAGTATTTTCTTGATAATATTTTTGAGATTGAATGCAAATGCAAAACTATGAAAATGTTATGTTCTCTCCAGTTTAGAAAATTGATCACTTTTTTTTTTTTTTTTTTAATGTAAAAATTAGTTACTAAAACATTTTCTATACTATAACATTGCTTTATAAGTTAAAAATTCACTTCTTAAATTAAAATGTTGAAAAGGATATATTTACAGTGTAATTAGAACCTAAAAAAATTCAAATTAGATAAAGACTAATTATTGAAAGACTGTGACTTAGGTTCTGACTTCATGAATTTTCAGTACAATTACTATATAGATTAGACAGCATAATTATTCATGAAAAAACTATCGTCCACATATGTGTATAACCATTTTTCTGTTTGTATTTCAGTTAAAATGAAATAAAAGTATCGAAGTAACAAACTCAGTTAATGATATATTTAAAATATTGTGTATACACTAATATATTTATATTTTTTTTTTAAAGTCAAATTTAAAATTCCAGTACTATTTTATGTTAAGTAGAAAATAATTTATCAAATTTATGTATTTGTAGATTCAAGTAACTATCACATAATGGCATTTTTTTAGGTTTTACTTATTGTAGAATCTTCATTACTTGTATAAAGCAATTGTGAAGAAATTATTAAAAGAGAAAATGGGACTAAAAGCTAAAAAAATGTAATGTATTTAATATATATATATCCAATACATTGAATATATTCAATGTAGTTGATTTGTAATTCACCGTAAACTTGCATATTTTTCTGATTATCATTATTTTCACTTAACCCCAAATGGTTGTTTTAATTTTAAGTAAAAATCAATGTTTCATTAAGTAAATAAATTACGAGTTGTTTAAAAAAATAAAATAAGGTTTTGATTATATTTTTCTGAAAATTATAATTTTTACAATACTTTGAATGTTCATGTGACTAATTAAAAACAAAATAAATATCTGCGATTTTTTATGAAAATGGTAACACACTGAAAACTAATGTACAAAAGTTTATTCAACCAGCGAATGAAAGCATTAATTTATAGTTATATAGTATAGTTATATTTCCTTTTAATTTAGTTAGTAGTATTTTTTTTATTAAGAAATAAAATAAATTACTACTACTGTATTACTTTATAGACAAGCGAATGATAAAAATGTTTTATGCGTTTTAGTGATAAACAATGCGATCTTTCCTTTAAATATTTTCCAAATAAAAAAGTTAAAGAGCAAATAAGTCTTTTTTTCTCATGAAAATTTCCTTATTTAAAATTATTAATTTTTTTTGTTTATTTCCTTATAAAATTTGAATATTTTTAATCCAAATTAAAATTCAATTTATATTATTGTTAGTTCTCCAATCAATATTTGTAAAATATTTAATTTATTTAATTTATTAAATCAGAAAAAAGCATTTAAAAAATAAGTTTACTAACTTATGCTAAGTAGTTTGTAATTAGTAGTCGTTTAATAAAATAATACTCAAAAAACTCACCTTCAAATGTTCGTTTTCTAGGAGTTATTTCTTTTTTCAAAAAATCTGTTTTCATTACTACAATTTTGCCTCGCGTACTTGGTGTCCTTACTGGTAATTGTGTTTCTTTTTTTGGAGTAATTGCTTTTTTCTTTTCAATTACTTCGCTAATCTTGAAGTTTTTAGACCAAATACTATTGTGCTTGGCTACAGCCATGTCGCTCCAAGCGTTCGTGCGCCTTTGACGAAGCTTTAAAAGATATAAATATAAAAATTAATAGTTATTCTCTATAGAAATCGTACTTTACTTGAATTAAAATATTTTATAACACTCCGTGCGTAAAACGCCATTTAGAGCCCGCAAGCATGATTTTAACGCCATTTATCGTACAGAAGAATATGATTATCATTCTTGCTTCGCTCGGACGCTAAACGCACACTCTTCCGAGAACCTACCTGATCAGGATCGAAGTTATGGAGCTTTGCAAATGTAAACGGATCGCAATTGCCTAAAGCCAACTGCCAGGCAAGTTCAGGTTCGACCTCACTTCCAGCGTGTGTAAGTTGTTCTTCTGTAATATCTGGCGTTGGCGGGTTTAGTCGAACTTGTTTCCGTTGCACAGGGCAGTAAACTAGTTGATGCTTAAAAGTGGCAAGAGCTCGCATGAAACCATCTCTGTATTCTTTTGTAACAACCAATGACTTCATGTTTAGGCTAGAAGCTAGCCTTAAAAGGGCCTATAAAAGTTAAAATATTATTTAATGATTTAACAACAAACTTTTGATGTAATATAACTTACATTGTAAATGTTATTATCTGTGTTTTTAACAATGAATTTACAAGCTTTGTTTAAACCAATACCAGGTAAAGAAGCTAAGTAATCACAGCCAGAGAGGATACACATATAACGAAATTTATCTATACTAAAATTAGGAAGAGTCAATCCCATTGCCAAATGTAAACGATCTTGTTCAACTAATACTCCATACCCATACATATCCATTTTAAAAAATATCTGCAAATTCAAATGATGAAATATTTATGATATATTTTAATATATTATATGGAAAAATATTAAAATTTTTTAATTATTTAGTCTGAATTATGCAGTCAAATAACATTTAATAAATAATTACTTTTTTGCATCCAAATAAGGTCAGATCACTGTCTTCAGTTATTACAATGTCAGCAATTCCACAAATATTGAGGTAAGCAAGTTGAGCATCTGCTTCATAAGGAGCAACAATGCAATCAACATTGTGGGTTTGACATTCTTTAATTACTTCCAAGGCCATTTTATGGCTAACATCTAAAGATCTTCTTAAAAGATTTTTTCCTTCATAGATTTTTCCCATTTTTATCAATTCTGCTGCTCTTTTTCTGTTGGCTTCTCTTGACCTTTAAAACATCTATCACTAGTAACATGTTTATTTAAAATTGATAATATTAATAAAAATTCAAATCTTACTCTCTCCTTTTTACTTCTGTTTCTGCTTTGGCAGGAAGATGTCTCCCATCAAAGACTAAAATTGGTTTTATGTTATGACCAAGCAGCATATTAACAAATTTCATGCAGTATTTTACATACCTATTAATAAAAACCACACATAGTAATCAGAAGTCATATAAATTTATTTATTTAAAAAATTAAAGAAACTGTGGAAATACTTACGCATCGGTCATCTGACCCATTATGATTTTGTCAGCACAGGAAAATGCACCTTTATGTAACCAGCAGTATGTGTCTATAGCAACTGTCCCTCCAGCAAAGTCAGAAATATTAGTTTTCTTTGATGACTTTTCCAAAAATGGTAAAAGGCCTGTGATACCCATCTGGTACGTAAGAAAATTAAAAAATTGTAATATTATTAAACCCTATTTTTAAAATGTTATGAATTTTAATTTAATTTGATCATGATTTACTAATAAATCTGTTTTAAAATATGCAGAAAGAAAATAACAATCAGCCAAATTTGTAAAAAATCAATAAAACCCGTTTTTCAAAAGTAAAAACACCAATAACAATAAACTATTCACTACTTTATTAAACATACAACAAAGAATTTAAACAAATTAAAAATAGGTACCTTTCTTGCGTTTCCTTCAAAACAAAATCCAGCAAATGATTTATAACCTCCAGAAAAATCCCAGCATATAATGACATAAAAGTACAACTATCCTGCAAGTGAAAATAGACAAGACGAACACACCATAAAATGGAGCAGGAACTCATCAAAACCTCGTGTACATTTTCTCCCCGAGTCTGGGATCGGGCGGTCGAAACTGATGCGTGCGAAGCGAACAGAAGCCAGAATGACAGGAAGCAGTTCGATCGCGAAAAGCGCGCGAATCGCGAGCCAACCGAGATTTACGGCTGACCGTTTAGTGATGGTCACGAGGGGGAGGAAACATGCTAAATTAGTTCACTGCGGCACTGAAAACTGAATGCTGTTTGTGCTTAGTGACGCATTTTTACTTTGGCCGACCGTCGTTAAAGTGCACCTGACAAGTTTACAAAGCGCGCGACGTTCAATTTTATCGATGTTGCCACGTTTGGAGGTCAAAGATTTTTTTGGGTGCGAAAGTACCATTTTAAACATTCTTTCATATTATTGCAGGCTTTTCTATTACCTTAATTTAAAATTATTTTAACATTAGGATGTTACGAAACAAATTTAGAGAGTTTTGTTAACGTTTTGACAGTGTCGAAGCTGCCAATAATAATAGATTGATGTTTGTTTATCTTTCTAAGTAAACAAAGGACTACATCTGTAGGGTTGGATTTTATGTGTACATAATACAATGATGTAGTTTTGAAATTAAATATAAAACTGTCTTATTTATGTTTTGCAATAAATGAACCATATATATATTTATTTTGTTTTTGGTTTGACTTCTTGTTATAAAAAATCCTATAAAACTTTTTATAAGTGCTAAATCTTGATAAGATTTAAACAAAAAAAATTTTTCAGAGCGATATTAAAATCCATGCTCTTAGCTTTAAAGCTCATCGCACGAGTACAATTACAAATAAACAAACGCTCTATCGTTAACAGTCCTCCTCAAAAACAAAACACCTGTCGGTTAAAGTTCCCCAAAGATCTTATCCGCGCCCTTTAAAAGCATCCAAACAACAATCGATTAAATCCCAGCCTTAGCTTCGCCCGCGAACCAAAGGTTGCCGCTAAAAAGCCGGCAACGCCGCTCCCAACTCCTCCCACACGGTATTCGCGGTCGGCTAGCGAAATGACGTTTGCCAGCACCGACTAGCCTCAGCCTGCCGATTCCCTGACACGGTAGATAATCGTCCACACGTCGAGAGGGAGACACGCCGCCGTAGCCGCCGCCGCTCTCCCCCTAAATACGCTAAACCTCGGTCACTCGAAGCGCCGGATATAGTATCCTACGAGGGTCAACGCGCAGAGGAAGCAGACATCGCCCCGCATCCTCGAGTAATCAGCGCCTCAGGAAGGTCAGCGAGCAGCTCCACGTCAACGACGTAAGCGATCATGTTTACTCAAGCGGTAGTCCTACGTAGCACCGTTTAACGTATGTGCGCTTGAGCTTCGTGGATGATTTTTCGTGAAGCAGTTTTGCGCGACGGAATTTGCGACTCTGGTTGAGGGGCTTAGGTTAGGTTGAACTGCAGGTGCGACATTCGTTGGAAAGCAGGTGCACAGGGTGCTGGTAGAGGGTTGCTGGTACCTTGGTACTGGATTTTTGCTTAGTTATTAAGGCTGGTACAGGGGAGTTTGGATTTGAACGTAGTAGGTGCCATTGGAGATTTTTGTGAATAATAGCTTTGAGTCGGGCTATTTGTTGCATAGAAAGAGCTAGCTTTGTTTGTTAATTAGGTTTATATTTAAGACTAGCTAAGAAAGTTGATTAGTATAGTTACAGGATTTAGATTGTTGCTTGAGTTGAATGTTTAAGATTGTATGACATGCTGAGTTCAAGAACTTTTTGAACTCGTGTGCTGTGTATTTTTTGCAAAATGTTAGAATCTTTGAAACTATGGACATATTCAAATTAAAAGCTTTTAGTAATGAATATAAGAGTTAATTTATTGTTTAGAAGCTTGTTTTTCAATTATTTTTTAAGTTTTGTATTTCAAAATTTTTTTTTGTCAAATCATGAATATAATTTAATTAAACATATGTTGCTATTAGAAAGCTATACATCACTTCCTGTAGATTAATAGCATTTTTTAGTGTTCTAACATGTTATATTTTGCTACTTGAAAATATTTCTTATGCTGTCAATTTCTCATTTAAAAATTGCATCATGTTTCAAATTTATCAAATTTTTATTTTTATAATTTAAAAAGTATAGTTTAAATTAGCATGCTTAACATCTGAAAATCATCAATCAAGTAAAATTTGTGTTAGATGTATATGAATTTTGATTTCCTTTATGTTCTTCAATAACTTCAATGTTTATTTATAAATTTAAATACACTGATGGTTCTATATTTTAGAAAAAGTGTATAAATAAGTACATTCATTAAAATATTACACAATTATTCAGTTTAAAATTTGTATATTAAGAATATCTATATTTTTAAAATTTACATGCATGCTTGAAAAATATATAGCATAGTATATTATGACTCATCATGAGTCACACAGATTGATTATTTAAATTTTAATTGATTGTATTGTTTTTTTACAGGATTCTGCTTAAAATACCAAAATGGGCTTAACCATTAGTGGTATGTTGACACGCCTTTTTGGCAAAAAGCAGGTCCGCATCCTCATGGTGGGTCTTGATGCAGCAGGTAAAACTACCATTCTTTACAAGCTAAAGCTCGGCGAGATAGTCACAACTATACCCACCATTGGTTTTAATGTTGAAACTGTCGAGTACAAGAACATCTGCTTTACTGTATGGGATGTGGGTGGTCAGGATAAGATCAGACCTCTGTGGAGGCACTACTTTCAAAACACCCAAGGCTTGATTTTTGTTGTGGACAGCAATGATAGAGAGCGTATTGCTGAGGCTGAGCGTGAGCTTGCAAACATGTTAAAGGAAGATGATCTGAGGGATGCAGTGCTACTTGTCTTTGCCAACAAGCAAGATTTGCCCAATGCTATGTCTGCAGCTGAGCTGACGGACAAATTAGGCCTGAACTCTTTGAGAGGACGTCACTGGTACATTCAAAGCGCCTGTGCTACCCAGGGACATGGATTGTACGAAGGCCTCGACTGGCTGAGCAATGAACTCGCCAAGAAGTGATGAGATGTCGGCTTATGCTTGGTCTGTGTGTGCGTGTGTTCTTCTGAAGATTCCCTCAATTGTGAGGGACACTCTTTTTTAATAAAAGAAAAGTGCGTTGTGGATTTCTAATTCTTATTAAAGAGGTGGAGGAGAAAAGAGAATAAAGAATCTGTAAAAGAAATCATTTGAAATTATACAACTCTATGTTTTCAACCTTTCAATTTATGTTTATAATTAAGAATATTATTGAAAAAAGCTACATTATACTTTGCTGCATACTGAAGAAAAGTGCTCCTATTACATACTCATTAATACGTATCTAAAGAATGTTACTATTTTTAATAGTAGTATTTCTTAAAAATCAAAACATTTTTATAAGTTGATGATTTAAATCTAAAAAAAAAAAAAGTTTGGTATATTCCTAAGATGTAATGTGCAAAAAAATTTCGATACTTTAAATCTTAGAATTTCAAATGATTTCTATCAAATATACTTTAGTAAACGTGGTTATAAATTTTCATTAAATTTGTTTTTGGCCTGCTTAACAAAATTGAATTATTTTTATGTATAATTAATTCAGGTAATGAGAATCTCGCCAAAACGAGAATGTGATTATAATTTTGATATCTTTCCCTTCTTCATTTAAAATTTGAATATAATTATTATCCTTAGCATAAAAGACATAATAAGGGAAAATTTTTCTCTTTTACGAAATCCACGAATTGATTTTTTTAATAAAAATAGTTGTTTGTACATTAAGAGAATCTTAGCTCATAAGCCAAATGTATTGATAATGAGAAAATGGACAGCATATGCTGTCAAGCTATCTTCTTACACAATTAGCTTTGATGAGGCAAATAAATGGATATACAAATTCTTATATACTGTTTTAATTAGCTATATCTAACAAATAAAATGAAATTTAATATCAATTGATAAACCTTTTATAATAAAGAAAAAATAATAAGCAAATTTTCAATAAAATTTTTATTTCGTGAAATGTTGTAAGTATATGTATATGTAAGTTTTTTCACTCTGTCACAGTTAAATAAAAGATAAATGAAAAAGTATTACATGTTCAGTTTTACATATCTTACTGCACGATTTAAGTTTTAAGCTAATTTTCATTTCGTATTTTCCTGCTTAAGATACAATCATATTGTTGACCTCCAAAGAAAGTATTTTAAATCTTTGTGTCTATATTTTATGTTTAATTTAAGCATGATATGAAAAGCATAATTTTAAGCATAATTTTGGGAATAAAGTTTTATAAATAGTAATAATAGTTTTTTATTTTCGTAGTTTCCAAAATTTTTTGTAGTAGCATATCATAAATAATAAACAACTCACCTTACATTGATTTTCATTAATATTTATATTTTTGAAATTGCTACATCATGCACTAATAGCTGACAATGATAAAAATAAAAACTATAAGTTTTTAAACATCAAAGAGTTTTTTAATATAATAATGTACATTCTCTATTATATTTTACTTTGTATTTTTCTGCAAACGATTTCACAAAATTCTCATTTTTATTGCGCTTGAACAACCTTTGGAGAATTAGGCCTTAATTAATAATTATTTGTTTATTAATCTTTGCACACTTCTCACTATTGTACAAAACGGCAAAAACGTATGTACATGTTGGACAGCATCAAAGGGATACCTTTATTATTTTGTTTTATTTTTCACAATCGATCTTATTACGCACAGAAAAATAATTTATCTACATTGTACATATCAGTTCATCATTGCATTATCATTATTCAAGTTATTATGAAAGTTAATTTTAATGACGATTTTGTTTTTGACATAAATACTTTCTTAAAAATTTCACATACATAAATTGCTTTGAGTAATTTTCCATTTGAATTGGTGCATTTTATTTTTTCTGGAGTTGCTACTATCTAAACTGCAACTAACTACAAGATCTTACATTTATTATATATACATTTTAATGGTATAGCGAACTCTGGCTGTTCGCATTTGCTTTTAAAACTTATCATTATTATGTACAGGATCAATCGTATGACCGTTACACATTAAAGTCGTGCGGAGATTTAATCTTTGTCTGCTGAGTATGAGTACAGTAATTGACTTTGCTTTCAAGTGATTCACAAAGATTGTAATTAATACAATTGACGTTTTTATTTTATTAGTGTAAAAATTAGCCGATCAGTTGTGTACGATAAATTTGTATCAATAATGTAATTGAACTGTGACAGTTTATAAATTTTTTATTCTTTTTTTCACGAATAAAAATTTTCGCGTGTATACGAGTGAGTTTTGAAAAAGAGTTTTACAAATTTTCTCGTTGCGTCATTTTATTTTTTATCCGGTGGTGTACAATTTCTAAAAATTTTTTCGGAGATATTAATTTAGTAAGAAGTTTTATAAACGTTTTGTGAATTGATGTCCAATGCAAAGTTCAATTAGGCTTAATTATTCAACAAAAAATCAATTCTCATATAAAAAATAGACTTCATGATTAGCTAAGCAATCGTAAAACGTCAATAGTTTTAAAATTTATTAAAAAACGTAGACAACCCAGTTAGACCGCTAAAGACTATAATAAAGTAAATAAATTTTTTAATTTTGCATACACTTTTAGAATATTAAGCCTTGGTATTGCTATTAATCAGGTATAATTGAAGTAAATAAAAGTAAATCATCTAATTAGAAACAGGAAATTCGTATTAAGACTTAAACTTTAAAAATATATGCAAACATTACAAAAATTACAGTCTTTATTTCTACTAATTTGTGTATTTTACGTTAACAATAATCCGCATTAGTTTTTTCTTTATTTCAAGCAGATTGCAAAATTAACAAGAATTTTATTTATTAAATATATAAATTAATTAAATATCTCCCATAAATGGTTATTTATTAGTTTAATATTTATAAACCTACATTAAAAAGAATTACTCTGCAATTTTGCATTCTACATTGAACAAAGAATATATCACTGAAATTTCCATACAATACGCGTTATTTATGATGTTATCCGGATTAATAGTAAGTTATAATATTCTCACTATGGCCTTTGTAATAAGCAATAAATTTTTCGAATCAAATATGCGATTAACATATTTTAAAAGGAATTATTCATCGACACCGTAAGTCATTCGAATGCTTAGAATTCCATTTAAAATTGTACGTTAGTATATATTTTGATCAATGATCAAGATCATGTTAAAAATTTAGTAATTTGGTCGAAACAATGCGAACAAATAAACTACGAACGCCAATTAATAAAATAAAAAAAACCATTAATAGTTTCCCGACATCCACTCAAGTAAAACAACGTTCTTCAATACAAAATGAATTTGTAAGGCTGCGCTGAGACCCTGAAAACAGAAAAGTATATTATTTTTTGTCACGTTCTTGTTGATAAAACAAATTAATCTACCTTTCTGAAATTTGTAAACTGTACACTTGTTTTAACGAACATGTTTAACTTAACTTGCAACGTAATTTACATAAAAAATAAGTTTTTAAATTTAACGAGAATACAGACTTGAATTTATCAACACGCAGTTTTTCACATTTTTAAACCTTAAGTGTTAACATTTTTTAAATAAATTTCTATTTTATTAATTCTTGTCTATCTGCAAAAGAATGCTAAAAATGATATTTTAAAATCAGATTCAAACAGTTGAAATACATGTTGATAACTATGAATAAAGTACGTAATTTTGTATCATACCATTTCTTTAATATAATAATTTAAAACTTATTTAGTATAAGATTTCCAAGTGTTCAATGAATAGGAGCAGATAAACTTTTCATTATTCTGATAAAGCTTTTACTTTTCATTTGAACTTAATCCTGTCTTTGTATTCATATCGTAATTCTATATATACGTTTAAAATGATTTACTATCAAGTGGACAATAACTTTCTTCTGTGTCTCTTTTATACTCTGTAACTCTAGGCCAGTTAAAGAAGAAACTTGCCTTGAAAATTATTTGAAAAGACTTTTTTGACTTTAGTACAATTGAACATTTAATTTAAATTTAATTGTCTTTTAAATCAAACAAATACCTTAACGAGACTCGTTGCGTAGGTGGGACGATTACTTTTTCGCCCAGGCAGAGTTTGTAGTCACGCTGGTGCCCTTGCTGAGAGCGGGGAAATGGTTTTCAAGGGTATGATTATTGGCGTGTGACGACAAATCGGAGCTGCGCAAAACTTGGCCGCAATTGGCGCAGGATTCGAGACCTTTGATACGACCTGAGTTTCCAACGTTTGCTTTGTGTACTTTAAAGAGCTCCTGCTGCTTTTCTATGTCCGGAAGCAGGACTAACAGCTCTGGAAATATTCGCTTGAATGCCTCTTCGCCCATCACCTTTTGGCAATTTCTGCAAAGACAGGTTAGGTTAGAAAAATTTGTAAAGATTATTTGAGATCAGAAGTGGAATGATAATGCATTTAATGATTTCAGAAATATACTATTTAATTGCAAATTGTTTTGTCTTTTTTAAGATAAAACAGTCTATGAGATAATAAGAAATAAAAACTTGAAGTTTGGAATAAATAATTTATTGATTCGTTATTATCTGTTATTCCAGATAGAACCAGACAAACCAAATTGCTGTGAAAAGCTATTTAACGATTAGGTAACAATTATGTTATGACTTTGTGTAAATTTTAAGTTTTTACGATCATATGCGGTTTAATGACATTTCATTATAATGCTTGAAGTTGAGCTAAGTTATTTACTAAATTTACATACTTTTTCACGTTTATTGCATAATTACTTTCTACTCAAGTCTTTTTATCTTGTATAACGACATGATGCCTTGTTAATGAATTGATGAATATAATTAATTTGAACTTTCTATGGTGAATTGCACATTTTTGTAACTGTGATTTTATTTCGTTTTATTTCTAGTATTTATGTAATGTATTAATATTAAATTTTAATTTAATCATAAAAGCAAAATATCTTACTTGTAATATTCTTCAGCATCGCAGACTCCAGTCCTGAATAGGTAGCTGAGATAATGAAAGGCAGTAAACTGATCGCTGTCTTCTTTGCCGAAACACTTTGAAAATTCAGCGATAAGATTTTGGTTGCGCTTATTAAAGTCGGCTGCCGGAAGGTATGTCGGTTTATCTACTTCATCAGGTATGATAGTGTAGCTTTCGCCCGAGCTGTTGTGGAAAGTGAGACCGTTTAATCTATTAAGAAAACCCGGAGGAGGAGCCACTACTGTCGGAGCAGTGAATCCCGGTGGTGGACTGGATAATCCTGGTGGTTTAAAACCGGAGTGACCTAATGCTGGAAAGTCCTCGAAGTTGTTTGTGAGCTCCTGTTTACTGGCTTTTGGTGATTCGAACCTATCATACAAAGCGTTTATTTACTGATAATCTTCTAGAGAATAAATAAGCAAAAAGTTAATAATTTATTAAGACTACTAAGGGTGGTGTATAAAAATAGTCCGTTTTTTTTTCTAAAGAAACATAATATCTTTAATATTTTCATATACTTTAATTTTCATTTTTCATTTTTTCTTCTATGAATTTTAGAGAAGTGCAGAAATGAACAAATTCAATTAAACATGACAACTCCACAATCACTATTAATGACAGAATTATGAATTTGTTAATTTAACAAATTCTTTTTTTATTTTCTTTATACTTACGAATGATTATCGATATTATTGTTGTTGTTTGTATTCAGGTTGTCAATCCTAAATTCGGAACGCTTCCGCTCTGTTGATTTTGGAGTAGCTGCAGACTCTGTAATGTCCGTATAATCAGAACCGTTTGATTGAATTTGTTGTTTGACTTTGTTTTTCTCCTTCTTGGTTCCAGGTTTCTTGGTTTCGGGTTTTGTGGAGGAACTTGATTCGTTGCTTGAGGAGTTGCCGTTATTACAGCTACTAACGCTAATGGAGGTTGCTTGCTGTTGTTGCTGCTGTTTCATCTTTTTCTTTTTGGCTTTCCCTTTTGTCGCATCTGTCGTTGCGGCGGATGAGTTATTCGATTTAGACGGCTGAACCTACACAAGATTATTTTTATAAAAGATTCTTGTGATATTATAAATAAAATCAATATAATTACTATGAGAAATGCGTTTTTAGCTAACGCACCTGGACCCATGAGGAGGAACTTGTAGATTCGTTGGTCTTCTTGGCCTTGGACGGTTTGGAGAGGCTCGGGAAATCCTGACCTGAGTTTATAAGTGGTGGCGACGGAGGAAGTGGTGGAGGTGCAACCTTTTTGCTTCGGGGTGTAGCTGCTGGTTTGACGCAAGTGATCTTCGTCCAGGAAGAGGATGACTGGTTTCGTGATGTTGTTGTTGCCGGTTCCGAAGAACCCTGTCGACCTAAAGCTGGGAAGTCCGTGGAAGAACCGGGATTGATTCGCAAATTCGGTCCTGACAATCTCGTAGTGACCGTACCGTTTGGCCTATAATTATTTTTATGAGCAAAAAGGAAGTATAGAGTGTTAAAATTTAATAATCTCATTAAATATGCTTACATATATTAAATCTGCTTACATATATATTGTGATTAAAAATCGCAAAATTTATAAACAGATTTTAAATAAGATAAATGCAAGCTTAAAAAAGAAGACTAAATATGTGTAACGGGTGATTACCTGTGATTCACATGAATGGATAAATTAGGAGCAGAGCTTTGCTGTCTACCGTTTATCGAGTTCGTTTTGTTCGAACTCGATACGCTGAAGTTTAGTGTTTTCGAAAGGCTCGGTCCGTTGCTGCTAGACGAGCTTGTGGTCGGTGTAGAAGACTCGGGCCCCAAGGCAGGGAAGTTCTCGTCGTAATTGCCTTGGCGCAAGGTACCTCGTATCGTCAGATTACTGCGCTTCATCTTGCCCACAGCAGCGGGCATTATGCAAGGTGCTGCGTTACCGAGCGAGGGGAACTCCTGGGTACTCTGTACGTCGACGAGTGGCTGACGAACGAAAACCGGCTCTTCCGGTTGGGGAGGCGACTCTGGACGCTGGTGTTGGTGGTTACGAGAGGAGCTTTGACCTTGAAATGAAAAAAAAAGTTAAAAAAATCTATTTTTACGAAAAAATTTAAATATTAATTTAATAGTAATTTTATAATTAATGAACCAGTAAAACAGTCAATTTAGTTAAATTTATCATTTTAACTTTGTAAAAAGATACAATGATTTTGTTATTGGTTAAATATTTATTTGACTGTTGATTAGGATGTATTTTAAAATAATTTAAACAGTGAATTAGAAAATTAAATTTTGGTTACAATGAGAATTGAAAGTTTATAAAAGCAAATACTAACCAGGCGGATTTCTCCTATGTCTCATATCTCTAGGGGTGAGTGTAAACTCGAGTTCAAGCGTCCTCGCCTGCTTAGCCGCAGCTTTCCCCAGCGTCTTGCTGTGTTCGATGCTCTTATGAACCTTGAGATCGATTTCCGAGCGGAAGACGCTGGTGAGATGCTCCTGGGCGCAGTCACCCTCCTCGCAGAGGTAGTGATCCTTGCGGAAGTGTTCTCGCAGGAATTCGTAAGACTGGTAGTATTGATGCAGGCCATCCGCATCGCAGAAGTGGCAGAAGAGGTGTTCGCGTCGTAGGTGCCGGTATAACTCATCATTGTCCATGTAGCGCTGGTTACAGAACTGGCACAGGGGGTGACCCTTATGGCTCTTGTCGTTTACGTCGCCCTTTCTCGAGTGCCGGGCGAGTTCGGTTTTTGTGTAGCAACGTCGCTCCTGAGAGAAGATCTGGAAAAGAACATAGGGTATATATAGGGTTTTTTTATCAATATCATATTATATTGTTTCTTATCATTTGACTGATTTGGTTGAAGTATTTAAGTAAAAATAGCTGGTTTAAAAAAATAATTTTAAACAAAATACAGAATTTTTTAAATTACCTTCAAATTTTCCACACAAAGATCACAATAATGAAGGTCATGTTTTCTTTTCATGTGTTCTTTAAGTCCATTAAATGAACTAAACACTTGATTATCATTGCAAATATTGCAAGTGCAAGCCAACAGTTTCATAAATTTCATCTGAACTTCTGGAGTATCAAAGTAAATATTATACTTTGTATCTAATAAATCTCCCTTTTTAAGGAATCTAAAAGGTTTTATCTCTTTTGTGAACACAACCTTTGGTAATTCTTGTCTGCAAATTGGACATTCATTTTGTTGGCATAATACTCGCATTCGAGTACTGCATTCATAACATACAGGATGTTCACACATGCCAATGCTATAATATTCCACATTCTTGTAACAGACAACACAAGTGTTGTTGGCATTAGACGTTTCCTCACCCTTCTTCGACATTTTGGTAGATGCAATAGTGGTAGTTTCTACAAAAAAGATTTTAAAACTTTTATTATTTATATTCATTTAAAACTATTTGAATAGTTATTCAGCATTTATTTTGTACACTAAAGAAACTGGTCTTTGAACACTGACATTGTAACTGTTGTCTAAATGATATCAATTACCTTACATAATTGATAAGTATACAAAACAAAGAAGAAATTGCCCAAAGGTAAATAAATATATACTGTATAAGTACAACAGCAACTTCAACTTAAACTCACCTTTTGAACTCAAGCTCATGGTCTACCAGATGTTCTGTTCTAGACAGAAGTTCCAATCGAAACCAGAACTATCAAAATCTCAATCTGCCAAAGAGCAGTTACCAGACTCCAAAAAACCCAACGGTGAGAAAATTCAAAAGGACCCCTACAGTTATGAAAAAACTTATGGCATTAAACAAACATGCTCTACCAGACACCAGACGGAGAAAAAAGAAACAGATATACACACACGCCTCAGGCGGAGAGAGAGAGACGGAGATAGCGGAGATAAAAAAGAGGTTACGAATAACCGACAGGCGTGTGTGCGTGCACCAGTGCGTTATAAAAAGAGATAGCTTACCTTAGAAGCCGAGTAGCAGAATTCTACGGGGTGAGCGATTTTTGCCTCGGACTGCTCGAAATCTTTGGAGCGCTGAGTCGCCCTGCTGCTCTCTTCGTGGGGACCTTGACTTGACAGAGCATACACACACAAGACTGACGCCAGCGGCGCGAGGAAAAACGAGAGCGCAAGTGCCGAGCGTGAAACGGTGGAAATGTGCGGAAAAGAATTTTTCACTGGTGACTATTCGCGCACACGTGTGTCTGTGTGCGCGCTGAGCCAGCTGACGGTTTTTTAAAGATGCGTATCGGTTGAGTAGCGGCTGGTTATCGGACGTCGGTTATGCAGGAGCGATATCAAAATTGCAATATCGAATAATATAATTCCCGAGATAATACATTTTTTAATTTAGCCGTTATTATTTTTTACTGAAAATTTTTTACTTATAAGGGATTCGGACAGTCGAAAATAAGTGGCAACAGATGCAATAACAAGAATGATATTGGTTATATTATGCGTATAATATCTCAGGGTACAGTAACTGTAAGACTTTAAATTTTTTTTTTACTTGTACAGAAACAAATTTGGGTTAAGTTCAAAATTTTAAAAATTGTAACACTAGGTAATTTAATCAAATCAAACTTTTTTCCAACAATTCTTGTTATTGACAATAATAAAGAGTCCGCAAGACTGAACGGTACGCGCGAGAAGTTCCCGCTGTGCGACGGTGCAACCCCTTTTTTCTCCCAGTTGACTGAAAGGAACAATAAAATAAAAAGTATGCAATTCATAACTCAGTCACCAGTGTCACCACTAAATCAAGATTTAATTAAATTTGTTGAATTGTTTCACTTGTCCTGTATGTATAGTTTCATACATTGTAAATATTTTTCTATTCTTTTATTAGTTATAATTATTAGCATTGATTAAAAACTAAAGCTAAAATAAATGTTTTCAATAATACTTACCTACTCGTCTTTCTTTAAAGAATTCCGAATAATCATTTTTTTCGTTGTAAATAATAATGTATTTTATATCACGAGTATTATTAAATAATTCATTTGATTGCCCAGAAAAATGGAAGAACACATATTTTAATGCAATTTTACTTACAAAAATTTTAATAAATTTTTTAGCAAAGGCATTCTAAAACACATTTAGGTATTTAATAAAAATTATGGAAGTGCCAGAAAATTTTTAAACTAAAAGTTTTTCTTAATCATTTAGTATTTAGATGCTTTAAAAATTTGAAATAGACTTTAGAATTTGAATTAGGCTTTAGAAATTTGAATAGGACTTTATCGTAGAGGGCCTTTTCAACAGTTTGCACAATGTGTATAGTAATTTTAGTTTAGTATACTACGTTGTGTTTGAAACTATGGATTGCAAAAGGATCGCAACAAAAATTGATAACACTACAAACATCGCCATCGTCTTTTGTTTTAGCAGCAACTGTAATTCGCTAAACCAAAAGACGGAGCGCGTTCTTTGCTTTTGTCAGTTGTTCGCCAGCCAGCTTCCAGAGCAGATCTCTGATCGCAAGTGTAAAGTGCTTTTCGCGGATTATCAGGTAAATCTTACAGGAATTTTAATTACATTTTTTTAGTCATTACTTTTTGAATATAATTGAAGCAAAATAATTGTAAAACCCGTTTCTTTCATTTATTTGAGCCAATTAAAATGATGTCACGAAAGATTAGAAAATTTTAATCTTGAATTCTTTCTTTTAACATATGATCTGGATTAGCTACAATAAGTTTAAAAAAAATTAATTTGTCACAAAATAAAGAAAATAACTTTCATATTAAAAATTTGAAAGGTTCACAACTTGGCAAAAGATTGTTTTCTAATTCAGGCGAATGGTAAATTAATTATGAAAAAAAAAAAAAAAAAAAATGCCACAGGTACAAGGATGGATCTTCCCAAGCTGAAATTCGTGGGTTCTAGTTCGAATCCCCAATACCTGCAGTTGAACACGTTTCCTCGCTTTTGGCGGATCGATCCAGAAATCTGGTTCGTGCAGGTGGAGGCATTTTTTACTATAAACTGGATCTACAATGAAAGCGACATGTTCACATTGCTGGTGGCGAGCGTGGACCACTGCGTTCTGCCGTACATCGCGGACATCATCCACACGTCCTTGCGTAATCCGTCGAACAACCGAAACATGTATCAGATGGTGAAAAAGCGCATCCTCGAGGTGTTCGGCAAGGACGAGGAGACCCGCCTCAGGGAGCTGATTCGCGACAGTATCCACGTCGTCGAGCGACCCTCGCAGCTGCTTAAGGCTATGGTAGCGACTTCGAACGGAAGGGTCGACGAGCAGCGCATCAAGAGCCTCTTCTTTGGGAGGATTCATCGGTTTTACGAAGACAAGTTCAATGAGGGCCAGTCGATCGAGGAGATCGGGAAGATTGCCGATAGCTTAGCTGCCTGCCAGGCACCGTTCATGCACGGATTCTGGGATCCGCTCACACCCAATCACCATCACCACCTAGCTCAGGTGGAGAGCAAGGAGATTTCCGCGTCTATTGTTCGAAGTTTGAGATAAGGTTTTTATACATTAGCGGCCTCTATTTATATCACTTTGATTTTCATGTAATGTGATTAATTAAATTTTAGACTAACTTGTTCTTATGTAATAAAGGGGCATTTATAAAACTCGTAAAAATTGTCTAAATTGTTTTTAAAAAATTTTCCAACAAATATTTTCAAGTTTTAAGGAGCATCGGGAAAACGAACTGTGGAACGTTAAAGAGGCATTTTTTAATTAATTTGAATGTTTCATAAATTTACGATGTAAAATGTAAGCCAGTACATAAATTCTGAAATTATATACGCTTTTCAAAGGTGAGCCCCACAATTTGAAGAATAAACGAGACAAACGTTAATCGTTTTAGTACTAAATTGTGAATTATTTAATAACTTGGTGATGTCTAGTCGGGCGGGAAAAATTTGACAACACTGCAAGCCGTCTTGTTTCAGCGGCTAACTATGCAATAAACTGTATAATCCGCTAAACCGAACGAGAGACGGAGCGAGTTCTTTGTCGTGCCAGTTCGTCGCCAACGTGCCACCAGAGCAGATATCTGACCGCAAGTACAGTGCTTTTCGCTGATCAGGTAAATTTTGATTCGAAGATACTCGAAAAATATTGAAAAGAGAA
This sequence comes from Ormyrus pomaceus, assembly GCA_900474385.1. Classification (NCBI taxonomy): domain Eukaryota; kingdom Metazoa; phylum Arthropoda; class Insecta; order Hymenoptera; family Ormyridae; genus Ormyrus; species Ormyrus pomaceus. The sequence continues at coordinate 48,346 of UCOM01000566.1, read as the reverse complement.
TGTTATTGTTGAATTTTATTTCCATTTTTTTACTCGTTTACTTTCAAATAATATTTTTTAACCTTTGAAAGAGAACGAAACTAAATGTTTGTTTGCTTGCCCTTGTGCGCGGAATGCCGGTTTTTTTTTTCAACTTTACAACCAGTCTCAGCGCTATAAATTAATTACAAAATAAAAATGCCACAGGTGCAAGGATGAATTTTTCGTTACCCTACAACTATCCAGTGCCGTGCACTCAGTACATGGTGAGCAAGTTTCCTCGTTTTTGGCGGATCGATCCGGAAGTCTGGTTCGTGCAGGTGGAGGCGTTTTTTACCATAAATGGAATAAAAAACGAAAGTGACAAGTTCACGGTGCTGGTGGCGAACGTGGACGATAGCATTTTGCCTCATATCGCGGACATCATCCTCTCATCCGTGCATCATCCGCAGGAGATGCATAAAATGTACAGGGCGGTGAGGCAGCGCATCCTCCAGGTGTTCTACAAGGACGAGGAGGCCCGTGATTTTTAAATAAGATAATGTAAGAATATGTATCTAATAAAATTTAATAAAAATAATTTCGTCTTCATATTATCATTATTTTTTACAATGGAATGCGAATCGGAGAGCTTGCTGCTATAGCGGGAGACCCTTTCTCCCAAAACGATAAACTGACGGGTTCCGAGATTATGCTCGTTGACTTAAATCAGTGACATGAAGTATAAGATAATTCGCGCGGGCACTAAGGGCTGCGACTGGCTTCACGAAAGACCAAGAGTCTTATTAAAATTTACACATTTAAACTTAATAAAATTTTACTTACAAAAATTTTAATAAGTTTTTTAAGAAACGCATTCTAAAACACATGTAGGTAGTTAATAAAAAATAGGGAACTGCCAGCAAATTTTCAAACAAAGTTTTTTTCAATTATTTAGATGCTTTAAAAATTTAAAGTGGATTAAAATAGACATGCATGAATAGGACTTTTTCGTAGAGGGCTTTTTCAACAGGTGGCACTATACGTATAGCAATAAGATGGTGGATCTTACTAATTTTTTTACTATAATTTGTGTTTTCAAGACCCATCAGCATCACTTCCGCCAACCACAATCAATCGCAAGTATCGCAACAACGTGAAATCACTGTTTAATTCTCAAATCTATTAAAGTGCTACAAGATGTAAATTGTTCATTTGCGATTTTAATGAATTTCAAAACGTTGAACTATAAAAAATAAAAAGAACTGCCAAATTAGGAATTATTTAATAATTCGAACATATCAAGTCGGGCGGAAAAAATTTGACAACACTGCCAACATCGTCATCGTGATTTGTTTCAGCGGCAACTGCGAAACCAAAAGACAGAGAGAGTTCTTTGTCTTGCCACTTGTTCGCTAGCAAGCCTCCAGAGCAGATCTGTGATCGCAAGAATAAAGAGCTTTTTGCGGATTGTCAAACGTTAAGTAAGTAAATCTTGATTTGAGGATATTCGAGAAATCTTGAAAAGAGTATGTATTGAATTTTATTTACATTTTTGTAGTCATTTACCTTTTAATTAGACTACATATTTTTAAAAAAATTTGAATTTTTGTTTTCAAGAATTTGGAATTTTAAAGGTATTTTTAATTATAAATAAGCAAAATAATTGTAAAATCCTTGATTTCTTTCATTTATTTGAGTCAATTTTACCTAATTTAATTAAGTTACGTCAAAAGATTTTAATCTTGAATTTTTTTTTTAACGTATGAAAAGAATCAGCATGTTACAAAGTTTTAAAAAGATAAATTTGTTCCAAAATAAAGAAAATAACTTTCATATTAAAAGTTCAAAAGGTTCTCAACCCGGCGAAAAAGATTGTTTTCTGATGTAAGCGATTGGTAGATTATAAACTCGGTCGCACTAAAGCACTGTATATCTAGTTTCATAAGGACTATCAAATAACTCTTATTTTTCAATTCCTAATACGTATTCGTTACGTCAACTAGTAGTTTTTGACACGATAATTCGTGCGCGAAATTAATAATTGTCTACGACAATATTTGTTACGTAACACCACATTTTAAAAAATTATATTTTTTATTTTGAAACAGAGCAGAACCAAATGTTTTTTTGCTTGCCCTTGTGCAGACTTACCGCATATACTACATGAAGGAAGCACATCTTATGGCGACAGTGTAGTCAAGTAAGTAAAATTTTGGGTACTACCTTTCTCTCTTTCTCTCATATATGATTAAAGAGAGAGAGAGAGAGAGGTGTTACCCAAACGATCGCCCTCTCTCTGCAGCGTTTACAGTATCTACACTTTTTAACGCGCTATGCTTCCTCCACGAGTATATGCTCTAAGTGTGCAGAGAAATCGCGCGGAGCGCCGCTTTTATTTAAGCTCCACAACCGATCTCAGCTATATATATAAATTAATTATGAAATAAAAATGTCACAGGTACAAGGATGCAATCTCCACAGCTGCTGTTCAACGGTGAAAGATATGGAGGATCGCGCAATCAATGCGTGCTAAACAAGTTTCCTAGTTTTTGGAGGATCGATCCGGAAATCTGGTTCATACAAGTTGAGGCTTTTTTTAACATAAACGGAATCGTCGATGAAAGCGACAAGTTCACGGTGCTTGTGGCGAATCTGGAGGAGGATGTTCTGCCGCACATCGCGGACATCATTCGTTCATCCTTGCGGGTTTCTAGTCAGGACAGAAGTCAAATGTACCGCGTGGTAAAGCAGCGTATTCTCAAGGTGTTCGACATGAGCGAGGAGACCCGTCTCAGGGGGCTTATTAGGGACCATATTGATGTCGTCGACCGACCCTCGCAGTTACTCAATGCGATGGAAGCATCCAGCGAAAAGGTAAACTCTCATCTCATCAAGAGCCTCTTCGTCGAGAGTGTTAGCGAGAAATTCAAATGCAGGTTCAGCAAGATTCACCAGTCGATCGAGGAGATTGGCGAAATTGCCGACAGCATCGCTGCCACCGAGGAACCGTTCTTTATATTTTAAATTCGGGAATTGGCTCGGATGTTGACCCCATTCCCTCGAGATTATTACATCTATTGTACGATGCATGCGGTTTTTTTCTACGTTAGCGGTGCCTACTTAAATCACTTTAATTATCATGTAAGCATATTAATAATATTTTAGACTTGTTCTTTTGTAATCAAAGGGCATTTACAAAACCTGTAAAACATGTCTCAATTGTTTTTGAAAAATTTTCAATTTTTAACAAGCGTCGCAAAAACGGACCGTGGAACGTTAAGGAGGCATTTTTTTAATTAATTTGAGTGACTAATAGATTTAATAGATTTACGCTTGAAAATGTAAGCCAGTACATATATTTTGAAATTATGTATACTTAGACTGCAAAGATGAGCTGGACAATTAGAGGTATAACGAGGCAAAAATTTGTTACTTGTATTACGCCAAAATAAAAACACTTTAAACTTCAACTATACACTTTATTATAATCAATACGTAATAGTAATTATAGTCTATGATTTTAAAAAGATAGATATTAATATTAAAAATTCATTTAAAAGTAGTAAAGGTAGCAGTTATTGTCGTTCTCATACTTTGTATTTTTTATTTTATGAATGAAAATGGAATGTTCATATCTTACCATGTTTATAAGATGTACGTTATTGCTTGGTGATACATTATTTTTCTTAATTCAAAAAAATCTTGAATAAAGAAAATATTATTTTAAAAGCCCAAATAATAAATATAATTTTTGTTTGAATAATAATAAAAAAAAGATTAAATTTAAATAAAAGCAAATACAATCAAAGAATCAAATAAATAATATCAGAGGCAAATGAAACATGAGGAAATAAAAAAAACTACAATAAAAGAATAAAAGGCAATATAAATTATTGATGTCAGTCGCTTGAATGAAGATGAATTCGTTCATGTTTTAAATTGAATTTATTTACACAACGTAACCGTCGTTATTAAATTGCACAATGAAAATGAATCAACGTGTGTCCGTTGAAAATAAATAAACCTTAACTTCGTCTGCTTTGCGTCAAGTACCTCAGCGCCGTTTCTTATTTTGTTTAAATCGTTTTGTTAATTCTTTCGATTATCACTGGAACCGCTTATTACAACAGTGTATATTGTGTGCAGCTCACGGTCCACTCATATCTCTCACATATGCGACGACTTTACTATTTCTCTACAAAACATTCACTCTTTGCGGCGAAAGCACGTGAAATAAAAGAGGTCAGTTTTTTTGTCCCTGCTTGCTTTTTTGCATTTATCTATATGTATATTTTTCAGGGAGTAAACACGAGAGGTGCGTGCGAGAATTTCTGAAAAGCAAAAATAAAGCTCGCGCGTACTCCCTCGAAAAAAGAGGAGATGAAATACAGAGACGTGGTGGGGGGTGTGGCGGTTTGACAGATTGTTTTTTTTTTTTTTGTTTTTTATTAACGAGAGAACAACAAGCTTTTTGGTTTTTTAAATCTTTTTTTATCTTTTAATAGAAGTCAAGAGAAAAATCCGCTAGAACACTGGCTATAGTAAAAATGTCAACGATTCGCCTCGCGCTTACAATGTTCGCACGCATTTCGAATATACTTCGAGTTAATAACAGAATGCAAGAAGAGAAGAATATGTAGCGTTTTTTAAATTTTTTCGTTACTCTTATTTTTTTTGTTTGAAATTCAAGTTTAGATAGAAGTTCTCGTCGGCATTTACTTTTTTTTCTGTATTTCCTTTACACGTGCATAAATAGTTATGGTCGGAGCAGAAAAATATCATTATGCGTTTTTTACTGCCCTAATCTATAAGTACTCTATGATAGATTACAAGAGAGTTTATCAGTAGTAAGAATAATAATATTAATAATAATGATAATAATAATAATGATAATCATCATAGGTTTTTTTTAGGTTACTTATCATTGTTAATAGGTACAATGTCGTAATAATAATTTAGCGATCCAATTGCTTTCACGGCAATTCTCTCGTCTCTTTCGATTCTCGTTACGCTTATTTTTAAGTTTTAAGTTTTATACTTTTCTTTACTTTATCTTTTTTTTTTATATTTATATAATCCCGCAGTAGAATCGTGACGCCGCGCAACTCTAATTATATTACGCATATAGTTTTTTTTACTTCCTTACAATTCTTCGTTCGTGATTCGTTTTGGTGCAAAAATATCATCTCTTTCCTCCGTACTCTTTTACTTTTCCAATATACAAAATCAGGAAAGTAAATTCTGGAATGTATCGAAGATATATCGTAGATGTAAAAAAATATTCAATCAATTGTATATTTAGGTGAATCAAATATTGTTCGTAGCTTTTTATATGTACGAGTTATCTTACAATTTCAGTGATTAAGAAACTATCTATGACTACCGACAAACTGAGTAACTTAAAGCTCACTTCCACATTCACTTTCCATTAAAAAGATCATAAAATGAATCTTTCATCGATAAAAAAAAACAAGGATGTTTTGCAACCACTTGTTACTTTTACTAACACGTCTATTACTCTTACCGCAATAAGGAACAAATGATAAAAGAAAAAAAAAACGAATAACCAATGATTTGCTCAAGAAAGTATCCATCACAAAGCAATACTGTGTGCCCACGATTGAAAGCAATTGTCTGTCGCGCTTATTCCGTATCGGTTATTATTTACAAAATCGTGCAAAGAGCTATTCGAAAAAGGTCGTCGCACGGCGTCAGATTCTACCGCTCGAGTTCATAATACATTATAGTTGTTTCGATGAAAAACCAAGTTTTACATAGGAGCAGCGCATTGTGGCACAATTATATTCGTCGCATTCTCTCTTCCTCTCTTCACAAAATATACAGAGGGCGTGTAAGGCGCTAAGAGGCCGATCAACATGCGCTTCCGGATCTGTCTTCCAACCTACGAAGCGATCAACAATCGACCGGGAAATATATCAGTGTGGGCGAAACCGCGCGCATAGAAAATCCAACCTCGTCGGATGGAAAGGAGATCCAGAGGCGTTTCGATCAATACACCGAGAGAAGGATTTATCCCCGCAGTCGATAAAAACGCCGTAACTACGAACAAGGTGTGTGAATATTGCCTCGAAGAATATAATATGTAGATATCGAAAGTAAACATACGTTTTTCCTCCTCCGGAGACGCACCTTTTGCTTCGCGCGACGAGAGGTATAAGTGATATATAATGCACACACCCTTTCTTACTTTCCATCCTTCATCGAAAAAGGCTATTTTTTTCTTTCTGTAATATATTAGTGATGCACGTGCGAAAATATAGTAGTATAGGAAAGCTCATAATTAAGGACCATTCATCTCTCTCACTTACTTTATCCCGCCTTTTTTATTTTCAAATTGCAGTTCGATATAAAGGTTCGTTAATTAAGTGCTACGGAACGAATCTCGCCTTTCAGCCGAGGAACCCCTCCGCCGTTGGTCGACCGTTTACATTTCCTCTATACAAGAAAAACCTTACGATGGATCGTAAATAACAAAATATATATATATTTTTTTTTTATTCTTATCTCCGTGTAAATCAGCGCAGCGGCCGCTTACGAAATACACTTTTATAAACGTTAATGCTCTTTTTTTTTGCTTTCTAGAAAATGATATGTGATTTGTGAGTCCGTTGATTTCAATTGGATAGTTATGTTTGTTTTTCACCCGGGAAAATTTTCCTCGAAAAGCATAGTTTATTTTTTAAGGGGGCGCCGACGAATCGACCGACGGGTTTCTCGGTTGTGGTCCATCGTGATAAGGACGAGCTATTATATTAGTTATCGAAGCTTGACGCAGAAAATCGCTTTTTAAATTTGTTTGGAAATATGTTGAGACTTCTTATAGCAAAACTATCTATTGACGATCGTAACTTAGTTTGGCTGATATCTTTTAACTTTTTTTTTTGAAAGTTTTACGTGTTTTTTCTCTCTTCGCCAGCACAGAAAAGCCGTCCGCATTTCACCGATTAATAGTGTAGTTATTTAGAATATCACATGCAAAAAGTATATTTCAAAATATATTATTATTATTAAGTTATTACTCGCGACGGATGGTCGCTTGGAAAATGGCAATCTATTTCAATTTCTATAGACTCTACCAACCTACGCTCTATAGATACATAGAAATTTGAAAGAGACTTCCACGTAAGAATTTTCTTCATTTAAATTCTCAAAACTTCAACAAGTGTAATCGAAATCTGGTGATGTTGGTGATCGTCAACGGCCAGTTAAAGTAACGGATATAGGTTAGATTAGAATCTCAAAAGCGCTTCTCCCGTCGTTGCTTCCTCCTTTAAGATAGTCACTAAGCTTAAGACCGAATTACCATTCTTTTCTTTCTCCCATCTTTAAAACGCTACCTTTACATCATTTGTTTCATCCTTTCAATAATAGCACAGCACGGTTGATTGAGAGTTTCGCAGAAGTGTGGGTGTCGCTGCACGTCAAAAAGTGGAACGATCGCATGAACGTGGTTTCGTCGACGTTCCAGAGAGAAAAACGTCGCCGCGAGTCTCGGTGAGAGTAAAGAAAGAAAAAGACTGTGGAATCGGTGCATTTAGGATGAAAAAAGGGCAAAGGACGAGCGTTTTTCTCTCTGAAAACGGGGGGGGTTACAACGGTGAGACATTCGGGTGTGTTCGGGGGTACAGTGGAAAAGCGGTCGCAAACGCAATCTCTGAGCCGCGCAGTGCACAACACCTCGACGCAATTTTATAATCGTTATACAAAACTTCGCGAGCTCCTTTTGTTACTTTTTTAATGTTAACTTTTTGTTTAAATATCCTCTACGAAAAATATTTACACGTCGCTCTCTCTTTCTCTCTCTCTCTCTCTCGTTTCTCTCTCTTAAAATCCAATTCGCTTCGACGGTTTTTTACTTGGAATCGCGGATTCGAAGCTCCCGAGTGCGTTCAAATCCGTTTCGCTCGACAGGCAACAGGATATGCTTATTTTTTCCCTTCCGCTCTATGCTCCCCCATTTCTTTTTATTAGAAAAACTAGACTCCGGCGTCGCGTTCGATTCTACGAATTCAGCGCGAGTTCAGCCCTCCGTTTCCCGAATGCGCGCGACGGTTTATATTTATCCTGTAGGATTCACTTCGACAGCAGCATTCTTATAGAATTCGGTATACGAAAGGAACGGAAAAATACTGTAGGGGAATTGAGAAAGCAATCGAAGCACAGACGCGTGAATCGGCAAAACGTTGATTATTAAGATATGTCAGAAGAAAAGTGTGCAATTTACTGTGTGTTACTTTTTCATTAGCCTCCGCGGTTAACGTATCCATTTAGGTCGACTCTACAATACGGCAGAAAGTGCGTATGTACACGCGATATCGCGACGTGTCAAGCTGTAGTTTATATACTATCCTTTATTCTTTATATTTATTTAGTATTTTATTATGCCTCTGAGAATCTTTTTATTCGGTTGCAAAGGTGTCCGCAAGTTATTAAAGTTATGTGCGATAATAAGGGAAGACTGTAAAAGCGAAAGGATTCAGTGCCTGGTGAAACGTCAGATTTTTTAGCTAAATCTCTTAACGTAGTTATTGTTCTTATTTTCAAAATTAAAATTTTGGTTAGATTCTGATAAATCACTGTGAATTTCTCAAAATTGATCGATAGAAGCATCAAAATGAACGAGACCAAACAGTTAAACGAAGAATTACTTTGGTTCTAAGTTTGAGAATCAAAAGTTCGTCGATGTGACGTTTGCAATATATTGCCTACACGCGGATGGTTTGAAGTTATAGCAAAGTTCTTAGTATTGTTTCTTTATATTGGAGACTAAAAGCATCCTTTGTTTTTTTTTCCTCCTTCTTCGTCGTCAATACTTAAAACTTTATTTATTTATTTATTTTTTTATTATCATGACAAAATTTATAAAGGCACCGACCGTTTTTTTCGTTTTATAGTCTTCGATCGACACGAGCTCTCGCTGCATATCCCGACGCTAATTATTTTATGGATTTTGCACAGTTTTCTTTGTTTCCCCGTTTTAGTTTTTAAGAAAATTCGTACAGCGCCTCGGCCGTTTCTGCTATGCCTTTTTATTTGGTTATTATTATTACATGCCATCGACTTGAAATACACTCTTACGCGTTAAGTATATATATGTAAATATATATATACACATGGACTGGAACCTGAAAGTTATGTTCTTATTCTTTTTTTTGGAGTTATTTGGCTTTTATCTTGCCGAAAGCTGCCTAGAGGCTCTTTTTTTTATTATTATTATTGCGTAAAAAACTACGACGTCTACTTGAAAGTTCTTTTTTTCCGGCAATTACACTCATTATTTGAGACTGAATAAAAAAACAAATTCGAACAATTACATACTTTATCGACCCTATTTCTTATTTATCACCACATGTAAATATTCGAAAATGGAAAAGAACCACTGACGCTTGACAATATTGAAAGTAACCACGCTGATCTAGATATGTTAGAAGCTTTATACTCCCTTTTATTTATGAAAAAATTTGACATTATATTCAAACAACAAAGTCAAACTGCTCCTTCGTTTCCACAAATTGTTTTAGGAATTGAACCCACTACTTTATTGTTAATTTTATCGTATTTCATTATAGAGTTACAGAATTACACGTTACTATCACGTAGAGTCTAAAAATCACATATTGGCCGGCATGCGCGTACATAATTTATTATCCGTCTCGAGAATCTGAGGAAAAATTTGGGAAACCAACAAACGGGGTAAATCATAAGCATAGCAGAAAGTTACGAGCGCAGAGACTATATAACTTGCCACGATTACAAAAGAAGGTCATTATTTTTTTTACGTTTTAATCCTTCATGCGTATTTTTTTGTTTTGCCGCTTTTTTTTGCTTCTTTATTTTCTATTTAATCACAATTATCGAATACTGCAGCAGACGAGTCGCAGTATACACGTACACTAGCAATTATATTTCTTTATTATCGTTAAATCGAAAAAACAATAATTTTCCCAACAATATAATTAATGGTACTCGCAATTATTATGACGGTAAGAATAAAACATTATTCATATTATAAATCGTGAACCCATAGATTGATAAATACGCTAAATAGGAAAACCTGTCATTTTTTTCCGGTTACGCGTTTTTTTCAAGACGATTACACGTTACACTGTTTTCTTTTTTCTCTTATAATACACGTATGCGTGTAATGTATACATATTTTACTTGCTTACTTGTTTACTCTAGATTTACTTCATGCTTACTTATCTCACTTCTGGTTTCCCATAATAACATTATTTCTGAGCAGTGCGCATGCTTTTTTTTTATCGAATACCGTTAATATACGTTTTGTTATTCCCATAATATTAAACTTCGAATATATCATATCTCTCTCCCATTCAACCTCGCGATTATCCATCGATTATGTACCTAAATAGCCTTGGCATTTTTTATAACATATATATTATCCGCAGAAGCGATCCGTTCGTCCGCTGACGGTCTGACGCATTTTACAATAGGGGAAATACTTTCAAGCGTCATTTCATTTTCCTCTTTTCTTCGACCGCCATTTTGTTATACGCGTCCTCTCCTCCATTTTACGTGTTTGCGTGCCATCTCGCACGGACTGTCGCGAGAACGGCGAAGACGTCAAACGTAAACAAAAGGACACAGGCGTCAAACAATCATCAACGATCGACCGTGACATGTAACTTCATTTAATAACAAACGAACGTCGAGCTTCGTATCATTATCTCATTGTATCCAATTCTCGTCGTTCATGTGACCAATCAACAAAATCTATGAGAAATTCCATAAGTTCTAAGTTTTATTTGCTATAACACCTTGGTGCCCGCCTGCCGGAACTTATTTTATAATTATTACTTTTTCTTTTTTTTTTTCTTTTAAGACGAGTGAATGCGAAGGAACGTTCTAGGCAAATATAGATTTTTCTTTTTTTGTTACTCTTTTTCTTGTGTTACAGTGAAATAGGATTGCTAGAAAAAATCTCTCTAGAACCAGCTGGTGGCTCCACCGAATTTTGTGGAAAGGCCGCCTATGCTCTTCTCAAACATGCTACCGACTCTGCTGGCTACGTTCGATGTGACGTTGCTGATGCTTATGCCATCCTCGCCCGCTATGTTTTCAACTATCGTCACCTTTGTCTTGGGCCTCTCTACGTCATCGTCGTTGCCGTTCTCCGACAGTCCCCTAAAAGTGCAAAATTTCAATCAAAACTGCAAACATTCGCTGGGTAACTATCAATTTAAAGTATAATAGTATATTGTTTATTGTATAATATAAAAGTGATGCGGGTTATTACTCCCGTACAGTAGTCTTATCACTCGGCCAAAAACTATTTCGAGTAATCGATCTATCAAGTTAGAACAGTATTTATATAGTATAGACTTACTCTTCGTTATGGGAGCTCATGGTTAAGGCACAAGTTGCTTCCTCTGTCTGCATCCTCTGAGATACTGTCTGATATGTCTTCGAGTTTAGTTTGTCTTCCATGACTCCCTGAAGCTCGAAGTCGGAGTAGATCTTCTTTACAATGTGAGCGAGGCAAGTGCACTGATACAGATGCAAACTGTGATCCATCCGTTCAGTCAACCAATTACACAGCAATTGAATCTGTGCCGTATACCATTGCTGAAATGATGGACGTTAAAATCAATGACCCAATTAAATTTTCTGGATAAAAGCGGAATTTATCGCTTACTCACCTCGAAAAAGTTGAGAATCCACAGTTCATCGATGACTTTGCTACGAATCTGTTCCGTGCTGTTCCTCGCGAAACTTACGTAAGCTTGACCCATTTCCTTTCCACTGCCTGACACCTTCTGCAAAACGATCAATGAATCAGAATTGATGAATCCATTAAAGCGACTTTAACTTCCATCCGCGGCTTAGTTAATGTTAATAATTTGGCGTTGAAAGATGGATCGAGAAACTAAACTAATTGTCGCTACTCACCGCAAAACTTAGAAGCGAGCCAATTAATGAACCCTCGTCGTAACGTGACAGTTTCGACAGGGTTGCCTCGAGGATGCTGACGAGTTTATTGATCATTCCTTGTGACATCGCAGCCAGCGTTTTTTCAATCATGTCGTCGATTTTAGAATGATATTGATGCTAGGGTAAACACGAGAGAATGTTTTTATTTTTGTCTTAACAAGGCTTATTAAACTCTGAATTCTTTGCAATTAATGGTTGTTTTTTGTTTTCAAAATTTGGAAGCATCATGATTAGATTTCTTTTGATTGTTGAATTGGTGCAAAAAATTTAGAGCGTGATTTAGCAAATCTATTAAATTCTATGAAATGATCTTAGCAACTACCTACTTAAAAAGCAAAAGTAATTGTTATACGAAGCTTTTATTGCTTTCAAACAATTTTTTGGTTCTAACTTGTTTTTCATAGTCGAAGCATTTTTGGGCGTATCTATGGCTTATGAAGTTAACAATCTATAAGCTATAAAATCCTTTTTTATGCGAAAGGATTATCGGCTAATATCCAAATATTAAAAAAAGTACAAACGTACGTTCTACGATATTATGCTTTTTCTATTTGCAAATTATAATCAGCTTATTTTTGACAGTCAAATGAAAATGAAACTTTCAACTTCTATAGCGTATGACGGTAATGAAAATTAACTCATTTACCTAAAATAGTATCCTCTATTCAAAATACATAAACATTGTCTACCTCTTTCAATCTAAGATATTCCTACGAGAAATTCACAAAGGAATTAAAGGAAAGGATTTCCTGATTGTAAAAAGTCCAGACGTACCCACGGACATCCATGGACAAAAGTCTCATGGAAAGTCTGTGAAAGCGATTGAACCTTTTACAACCGGGCTTCAACTAAGAAAAGAATAGAAATCCGTTACGTTACCCCTGTCCTTTTTTATATATACAATTAAAAATCTCACACATTACTCTTATTTTGTATGGCCGTGCATGCACGCTTTAACTTACCACGTCGACCCCATCGATAGTGCAAAGCTTAAAACTCTGATTCTTCGCATCCAAGATAACGTTAACCATAGCGCACATTTCCGATGGTATGATGTAATCCGTCGAGCTGAACGTAACTCCCTTCTTGAGCCATTGCTGGAAAGCCGCGTCCGTCTTCTGAATACAAGCCTCGATCATGTCGCACGCCATCAGCTTCAACCGTTGCTCCAGATGTCCACGGAATTCCGCGTCGGGCCAGTGAAGGCCACTGATGAAGGACTGCAGCGCGTCCAGTTTCCAAAATAGATCCTCCGAGGTGGTGCAGCCGTTACCTTTGATCTCCCATCGCTCTTTTTCAAAGCCCTTGTGAATCGATTGATCAATTGACGTCTCCATTAGATCCACATATCTAACCACCAGAGGCGCAAAGGTGTCGCGCAGAAGCTGGTGGAACCGCCCGTCCCTCAGATTGTCTGTGGAATGAATAAAATTGTCAGTATGCAAATTTCATTGACAAAAGAAAAGGGCACGTTACGGTTAAATACTAACCGTCGACCCTGAGGTAGTCGTTCAACACTTGGAATAGAGGGAAGCTGTCCCAAGTGTCGGGCGGTTGTTCGGCAAGGACTTTGTTCATGTCGGCGGCGAAGAGCGACCAGAAGATCTCGGCGTGCTCCACCAGGAGGTCGCTAAACCAGGCGAACGCCTGCGGTGCAGTGTAGTAGGAGCGAAACGTGAAAATATTGGACGACACACACTTACGGCGGGCGATGTTCCATGAAGCTAAGAGCAGTGGGGACGCTGACACTTAGCGCGAGGCCCTCGAGAACCCAGAAGACTCTATTGTATGATAAAACTACGTACGATCGTCTATTTTACGGATCAAATATTACGTGACGATGGCGTACCTGAGAGATAAATCAACGCGTGATGAAAACTTACTCATTTTTCTTCCATTTTTTGGCTTTTGTTACCATTAGATCAGCTTTAATCCGGTTCCGTTGTTCATCCATCACTGTTTGCCTCGACGAATGTGAACAATGACTCTATTGACTCTACTTGAGTATGTGCGAGAAAGCATTGTTGTCTGCCACAATCATTTCGATCATAAAGGACATTAATATACAAAAACTAATCATGTTTTCATTACAAGTAAGTAGTTTTATGCTGAAAAGTTTCAGATTAACTACTTTCTTGCTCGTATATTCCAATTTTGAAGCGTGAAAAGAAGAATTTGGCAAGCCATTGTCAAATTTTTCAGCAAGTTTACGTTACCGACAACAACAGCCCCGTAGCACAATTAATGATTTTGAAAAAGAGCGAATTTGATCGTGGACTAACTAGTGATTGGATAAATAAAAATGTGATTTTGTTGAGGCAAATGACTTTATTGCAGCTAAAAAGGAATCTACTGCATCTAAATCGCGGATAGTCTTCTGAGGAGGTTTTTGGACCCTTACCCAAGTCCGTTTCACAAGCATGCTACCCTCTCTCTCGAGCGCCCCGGTACAATGAACACTGAGTTCTAAAAACCTAACTAATACCTCCGAATAATTTTCCTCGTTTTGCTGCAGCAAATCGACACAGATCTCGGCGAGATGTATGAGATCTCCCAGCTTTTTACTGGGAGGAACGCACACTTCGCCGTTGAGATCTTCGCCGATTTTAGCCTCAGATGAGAGCCTTTCGTAGTTAACGTGCGCCGCAGTCTCCAGGCATGATTTTATCACCGCTCGGACCTCCTCTGGTGGTACTGGTGTTCCGATTTCCTTCATCAGGACTCTTTCCAAGAGCGACAGGGTTCCTCTCAATGCTCCCTCGGGCCGACCGAATGGGAAGCTGTACCTGTAAATTGAAATAAACGAGCGTGAGTCTACTGCTTCGGTTATTGCAAGGGTATATTTATTGTTGTTTCTCTTTACCTAAAGTTTGTAATATACTTCTCCAACAGTTGACTCAGTCGTTCCTTGACTTCCATGAACTTGTCCTTCTCTTCGTGAGTGATGGAAGCAACGCCATCGGGCTTGCTACCATGAACGTGACTTGCGCAAAATGCGAAACTGTAGTGAATTAATGTCGGGTCTATCATGGTACCCTTTTCTGCTCTATCAAGTAAGTCGCTGAGGTAGCACAAGTGCCGGTAACATCCGCGCACTCCATATCTAAAACAGAGTCACGGTTTCGATTGGTTGTACAAACACTCGTTAAACACTCGTGCAATCAAACAATGAAGGACAATAATCTACCTGGCACAATATTCGTCCAAAACAAAGACTTGACCAGGTGAGAACCAGCCGAGTGAACAGTAAGGATCGTTCAGTCTATAATCCAGCGTCCTATTCTGCAGGAACTTGAAAAGGCTCGCGTGATCGAATTTGCAGGGATCAGCGTTGATGTAATCCTCCATTCCATGCTTCTTCGCCTTATCCGTATCGCCCTGAATCTTGCTGATTGTTGAGCTCTTATTCGCCACAGACACGGGTGGTGTAGGCTTGTGTGACTGGCCAGTCGCTCTGTACATGGCCGTCACCCACGAAATGCACTCTGTCTCATCGTCCGAGGCAAAGACTATATTGTCTCCTTCGCGGACGGCATTGAAGAAGTACCTGAAAAACGGTAATCCAGAATTAAAAACGGTTCTTCACCTCGGCGCGTAAAAATCCGTTTACTCACTTTCCGCCTTGCAAGTCCATACCAGCCATGAGATTAGCGGATACTGGCTCTATATGGTCCACTGTATAGCCGTCCAGCTGCATCATTTCCGACGGCTCGCTTTTCTTTTCTTTGTACGAGCACATCGCAAAGGTGTACTGTGAGACTTGGACCAAAACAATATAGCGCTTTTTCCACTTCTTCCACACGGACTTGCCCACCGCGTACAAGTGACCAAAGTGCTTCATATTGAGCGGCTTGTCCATCCGACAAGCGATCTTTATGCGAAGATCCTGATCGGGATTGCTTCGAGGGACGGTCATACGATGCCACTCGGGTGTCGCTCGGCTCCACATTGGCGTAGGCTTCAGTACCACCTTGCCCAGCTCTTTGTCCTCCAGCGCTAACATCGCCGGGTTCTCTGTGTACAGGCGGACCTTCACTATCGGCAGAGGATGCATCGTCGTGAAGTCCCCTTGGGTGTCCCACCTGCGGATAGAGGAGACAAGGTCAGAAGGATGCCTCGGATCATCATCAACGAGTTGGAGGTACGTCGGTTAAATTACATTGGTTTCGAGGCCTCGGCCTGGTCCGTCTGGAGCTTCTCGCCGCCTTCGACCTCCATGGTGCAGTAAACGATCCGGTTCGGAGCTAGACTCTTGAGCCCCTTGACTTCCATGACGATGATCTCTAGAGGGAACGAGAGAGCTACGTCCATTTTGGTCAACTGGGGCTCGGAGTCAGCGGAGTCGTTCGCGAGGGAACTCTGATTACGGGGGCGGGAGCGGTCGCTACGGTGGTTGTAGCGCTTCAGCTTCTGCAACCCGTATTTGCCGTCTATCGAACCCTTGGAGACCGGCAACGATTCTAAATTAGCCATCAACTGGTTGATAGACGACTTGAGCTCCTCGATATAAAGCGGCTCCATCTCCTTTACGAGGAACCGCGGCATGAGCTTGCGGTTCTGCAAGGAATTGCGGTCGGATAATTAGTTGAGCCGTTTCGAACCAAGTTAAACTGATATCTATTCACCGAATTCGGTCCTTGCCTGAACATTTTTTTTTCTTACTTCATTATATCCGCCTAATGGAATATTGAAAAACAATCGACACGTATGTTTTTTCTTTTTTCAATTTAATGATTGTTACCAAAGGTATCGCACTTTGAAAATATATTGCACCAAATATGGAAGTAATTTTTCACGGCAAGGACCCAATTAATAATATCGACTTCTCGCTAAAACTGACCTTCTCCATCTCGTTTACTTTCTGGACGCGACCGTCCAACTCTCTCCTGATGGCGGCAGCCTGCTCGTCGGCTGAATCCAACAGGAGGGCGTTGAACAAGAGCTGATGCTCAAATTTCTTCACGCCAAGTATCTGCTGGAACATATCGTAAAGCTGTTCCTTGGACAGTATGCACTCGGAATTGAGTGACTGCTGCTGCATCCTGGATGGCCGCTTCGTGTCCTCGTCGCCTGTACCCTTGAAGATACAGTCGAACTTGGCCAGCCAGGAGGCGAGCACTGTCTCCTTGCTCAGGCCGTCGATTTCCGGGAGGCTGCGAACTCGCTTCTCGATGTTATTCCTGAACACCTCGCGGAAGTCGTGCTGTGAGCAAGCGCCGCTCTGCACCATGCGGACGACGCGCTCCGACTTTAGAAATACGTCGAAGTAGTTCTGTATGGCGTTGTGGAAGGCCTCGTCGGCGATTATCTGCGTCTCGCCTTTTAGGAACGCCTGGAAGGTTTCAATCGTAAGTAAATTTAATTGAGGGAGGGGGGCCGCTTTGGAAACTGGCTGAAAAGTCGTTGGCGTCTCTATGGTAATTACTCTTCCGGAGTTTCAACTGACTTTCTACAGAAAATATTTTGCTTTTATTTTACTGTAAAATACGAGCTCCGAGTGTATTCAGGCTTTTAAACTTTTGCATCTTTCGCGTCTCCGAATATAGTTTAAAAAAAAAAAAAAACTTTATAATATGTATCTCCTCGATAATTTCTGTAAATCGTACATCAAAGCGCCTCTTCCGCCACTTAATCGGTGCGTCAAGCAAAATATTTGTCGTCCTTCCGAGCCATTCCATCCGAATATCCAAGCCAAGCCACGTCGCGCTTTAAACACATCTCAAAGCCCGAGAGTTCTAAAGAACACAGCCGGATTCCCGCGCGGCGTTTAGCTACACGTCGAAATCGCAACCAGGTCACGCTTGACTTTTTCGAGCGGCGGCGGCGGCGCACAATTTGCGCCTTTATTCGCGCTTCGTTAGCCTCATATACGTATATTTTTCGACGCTGTTTGTCTATACGGACGGAAGCCCATCTAGAGGTTAGCTTAAAGCCGGGGGTAGGAGGAGGCGGGGCGGAGGAGCACTCGGCTCTTCATTGCGAGAAAGAGTCGTCAAAGAAAGTAGGTCAAAGGGTTTCGCCTTTGCAGGAGCGCGAGCTGCATAAGGACGCTGCAGCAGAAGCAGCGGCAGCTGCTGCTGAGAGGCAAATGACTCGCGAGAGGAGGGACGTTTCGATCAATTAATGCGTCTAGAGAGAGAGAGAGAGCTCGGAGAAGGAGGAATTTTTCACCTCTTCTCGCTGGATTTTAGTGCAGTTCTAATTTATGTATCCTGTTAGTGATTTTTATATTTTTGTTTGCAATTAAATCTTTTTAAAAATCATACACTTTTACAATTAATTTTTTACCATTACGGTTTAAATAAGTAGCGATTTATTTATCACGTCTCTGGAGATGCCTTCGCGCGGGTTTCACCAACTCTTATCCACTTTCCAGCAAAAAATCAAGGTCGCAAGAGACCAGAATTCGCAAAACTCATTAACCACTGGAAACTCCTCTAAAACCCCAGCCGATAAACCCTCCGAATCAAGCCCACTTTTTCCTCCTTCCCATCCCGAAAGAGGCAATTTCCCCCTCTAAAAACGGACGTCGATTTCCACTTCGGGCGAGCATCCCCCTCTTCCCGCTCCCGGAAAAAATCGCTCGCTCGCTCGAGGATTTTAATTGCCCGCCTAGCGGAAGAGAAAGACGCGCGCGCCGCTCGGCGCTTTTCTTGAGATCGATTCCGTCTAGGCGGCCGTCGGAGGCGAAGGTTACGCGGGGCTCTCGGATATCTTGCCGCGGGGCTTCCGCAAATTATCCGAGGTTCTTTTCTTCTTTTTTTTTTTGCTTTTTTTTTTTCCTAGCTGAGAGGCTTCCGCCTCGTCGACGATATTATACAAATACGCCGGGAAATTAGCGGCGGGTGGCGGACGGAGGATCGATCGGAATCGGGCGACGGCGAAGATGAGAAGTGTGTGGTTTAATTAAAGCCGGGTGCGCGGGCACTCTTAATTTAGACGCTTTATCTTGGGGCGGTCCTTGGGGCTATGTAAAGGTGAGCCCTTCGAGTTTGGAGTTTTTAATTAAGCGATTTTCGGCGGGATTTATTGAATTTAGCGGTCGGTTTCGAGGAAGCGCCTCAATTTATTTTAATTAAATAACTCGATACTTTTTCGCGATCGCCGGGGAAATAATTGAACGGATTTTGTTCGCTCGATGCAAGAGGTTAGATTCGCCCCTGAGCCGCGAATTATCAGTATTTCCAGGAAACTCGAGAGCAAACCCATCCGATGCGCGGAATCCCGTCCAAAAATAAAACACACACACACAATGCACCTCCACTCCACTTCCCTATTTAATCCTTTAAAGGCGGACCGGCTTATCCGCGCTTCGGATCTCCAAAGCTCTAAAAAGGGAAAGAAGAGAAGAACAAAAAAAGAGGAAAGAAATCCCGCGGCGTCAACACATTTTCGCGGATCGGCGATAGCATCGGCTCTCTCCCTCTCTCTCTCCTCGGGGGTAAGTGTATCTGCAGCGTCAGCGGCACTCTGCCGATAAACACTTGTCGAAGGGGGGGGGGGGGGGGGGGGGGATCGATACAGGCCGGTATCCCCCTCCGCACCGGCCTCTCGCGTGTATATACGCACCTGAAAGCGAGAGCAGAGGGTCTCCAGCTGCTGCTTCGTGATTTTCATGTGGCGCTTGGTCATGTCCGTCGGCTGCTTCGAGTTGAAGGGGTAAGCTATGCAGCGCGAGATGAACACGTAAAGCTGCAGCCTCGTCTTGCGCTCCTCCTCCTCGCGCTCTTGCTTGTCCTGCGGGGGAGGGCGGTGTGATTAGTTTTAGTTTTTGGGCGATGCAGTATGTCGGAAATCCGCGGGATGAATATTGTTGGGGAGGCGAAGAGGGAATCATTTATCATCCGGATTCGTAAGGGGATGTAATTAGATTTCTTTGTTATATCCGGCTTTTATAATTGAATTACGCGATTCGCGTTGCAGTTAAATAATTTATGACTCGGCGGATTCGGTTGGGTTTATCTTTAAATGGAAAAGTTGATTGGACTGTTATTTACGATGGTTGTACTCGATTATCTTTGAAAAAAGTTGATGAATTAAGGAAAAGTTGTACTGAAGTATCGATACTGTTAAAGTGATTTTATATAAACTTTGATATGTCGAGCTTAAAAAAGTATTTTTAGATCGATCCATATGAAGATTGCGCAACTGCCGTAAGTACAGACAAGTTTGAAGACATGTAATGTTAGACCATTTCATTACCTAAGTTTACCGGCCGTTGCGTAACAGTATTTGTATCATACTCTATCGACTGAAATAAGTTTCAAAGTAAACTTTTACTCTCTCGGCTACTCTCCGCGCAATAATTCAACGGCTCTCTAAAAATACCGCAGAGCTTCGTCTCCGTATCGTCGATCGACAAAGTTGGCTACACGGAAAAAAGGCTTGATTAGGATAGCGAATTAATTTTTGACGATAACTGAGGGGGAATAAGTATTAAATTGGTTACTAAGTGAACTTGGAAAAAATAGTTGGGACAGCTAACGGTTATATCCAGTGATTTATATTCTTCATCTGTAATAATTTGTTGTGACAATGATTTATTTTTTTACAGTAGTAACGAAAGTTTGTTACAATAATTAATAAAAATAATCAATAGTGAATTTTACTGTTCTAAGTTATGTCTAACGTTTTATGATTTTCTTATTAAAGAAAATTATTTCTTTGTTAAATTGTTTACCAAGTCGTGTTATCTTTTTTACAGGAATAATTTTGGACTTTCCAAGAAAAACGTTTGTAAAGATGACCAAGCCTTTTTCGTCCGTGCCAGGATAGAAAGAAAGAAAGTCTCACCTGCAGTTCCTGCTCTGTCTTCTCGCTGGCGACGGAGGGCGAGGGGCTGGTGGGCCTCTGTCCGTAGCTCGCGGCATCCTGGTGGGCGCTCATGGACGGCGACAAGGAGTTGCGGGCGCTGGCCATGTGCCCGGGCACGTCGAGGCCCGCCTGGCCCCTCGCCTGCTCGGCCGCCTGCTCGTGGTGGAGGTGGGTCTGGTGGGCGAGCGCAGCGCCGGCGGCGGGGTCGGTTTGGCCGCGGGCTGCTTTGCCCCTGAGGCCGGTGGCCGGGGACCCGGTCAACGAGCCCCCGTCCACGGCCGCCGCCCCGCCGCCGCCGTTGGGACCGACAACCCCGCTAGGGCCGTGGTAGCGGGCGCCGGCGGCCGCCCCCGCGGCGGCCGCCGCACCCTCTCGGCCCCTGCCACCGGCCTGGCCCTGGCGGACGTTTTGGTCCTCCTCGCTCTCCTCCTCGGAGGAGCTCGGGTCTATCATGATCGGGCCTGGGGGCCGCCCGATCCGCGAGCGGAACTGCTGGGGGGACGAAGCCGCCGCGAGCTAGCTGGGAGCTGCTGGAGCCTGTGGACGAGCGGCTGAGGTGGTATCACCGCGGGTGTGGGGGAGCCGTCGCTGCCGAGGACGCCGTCGCCTGCGAGGGCGACACTGGAGAGCGCCGAGCTCGGCCCGTTGTGGAATGCACGGTAGTGCGCTGCTGATTTCGAGTCTGAAAGTTAGAGACGATATTTATCGATTAAACAATTATTAGGATTGTCCAACCAGCTGGGCTGGTTAACGTGATTAAATAAAAACAATTGGAAAAGACAAAATATCAGTACCACTGAAATATTCATGAGCAAACATATTTAATGATTTGATAAAGACAAAAAATAATAATAATTTGACTACAAAACGAGTATTGGTTAAAAATTGCTTAATGTTTCTATCAGGGTAGTTTAAGGGGCTGTTATACCCGTGAATATTACATAATATATTCACATATTATTCTGTTGCTTTTTGATAAAGAAGAATAGCTATTTTAAGATTTTTTTTTATAATTTTAGTTACATTTTCCCAGTTTATTGAATTTAAAAAATATTAAATCCAAAAAATTGTTTACGTGCAACTCTTCAATACATAAAGCACACAAATTTTAAGGTCCAGAGACTGAAAATCTTAAAATGACTGTTTTTCTTTAATAAAAGGACCAAAAGAGGCAAATCTTGGCTCTTTTTTTTTATAAAAAATGGAGTATATATCGTCAAATCTAATTTAAAGGGAACATTTTAATGGTGCAATATACCCCCTTAAAAAGAAAGTATATCGCACAATGACGCAAGTAATTGTAAGAATCTTCAAAGGAACTTTCTCAAAATGTCATCAAAGCCCAATAAAAGCTTTGACGCACGAACCCTTTCAAGACTGATGAAACCGCTATACAGTCTGCAAAAAAGCCATTTTCTAAAAGAAAAAAAAAACCTCCAACACAAAGGCCCGCTTAAACTTTGCGACGTTATAAAAATGTTGACAACTTAATAAAATTTCCTCCCAGTCGCAAAAAGGGAGCGCGCAAACACATCCCGGCCCGCAATAACACTCGAAAACAATACGGAGGTCCCCGTCGGCAAACGTCGCCTAAAACATTAACGGCTCTAATGAAAACAACGGGAAATCAGAGCAATTTTCCCCGCTTGTCCCCCCGGAGAGTCGAGAGAGAGGCGGAGAGACGTTTTATTTGCGACGCCGCGGCAGTTGGGGGGATGAATGAGGCTGCGCAGCTGCGCGTAAACGAATTAGAAACTCTCTGACGTAGCCGCGGCATCGATCGGCCGGCGTTTTTTCCGGCGTCTGATTAAACGCGGGGCTTATCTACTGGGGAGATAGGGAATTTTTGCGCTTTGTCGGGGATCGGGATTATTGGGTTCGTCGGTGGATATTGGAACGTTTCGACGCTCGACAAATGTCCCCGAACGGGTGGAAAAATTGTCCAACTTCGATAGAGAGAAACAATTTTTTTTTATACCCTCCACCGGTGTTGAAGTTTATCGCCCGAAGTGTTTGGCGTCGGGCGCAAAAACTAGTAAAACTGCAAAAATATCGGTGTTTTTTTGCAATTTTCCACTTTTTACCGCGAAACGTCTGTTTGAACTCCGCTCCCTTTGCACTTTTACAGCTTTTTTTTATTGAATTAAGGACGAACGGCGTAAAAATTCATAGCTCACGAAATTGGCTCTCTCATCATCGATCACCGATAAAAAAATGATGTAACAAACTACTAGCAAAAATTAGCCAAGCTACCCATCAAATTCAAGTATAATTCAAATCTCGGTTGCGCAAACGTTTTCCCTCCGCGGTTCCTCTAAACAGCTGCCTACATCCGCACATCGGCAAAAGACAAACACGAGAGTCGAAATCGATTGTGCGCGCCTCGCGGAGAGCGGCAGCAGCCGAATCAATATTATTATTCGTCTGGCGTCGCGCGGCAGCCTATTATTTTCGTCATCATTAACCTCGTAATCCACTTAAAAAGCCTCCCCATGGAGAGAGAGAGAGAGAGAGAGAGAGAGAGAGAAGCGGCCGCTTTTAAAAAATGCAGGCAGCTGTTGGCCGATAATTGCGAGCCGCGGAGAAATCGATGCGCGCGCTTTTTAAAGCTGTCTCTCTCTCTCTCTCTCTCGCTTATCTGCAGCTGTTTTCGCCGGCCGGGATTATTACTTATAGATTTTCGATGTCGCTGCGTTAGGCCGCGAAGGTCGGCCGGCAAGTCCTTAGAAAGTCACCGAGTCAAAAGAGTAGGTCAGGCATTGAATGCCGCTGCTCGACGTGCGTTGGCTCTCTCTCTCTCTCTCTCTCTCTCTCTCTTCTTTTTTTTGTCGGCAGAAATCGGATGATGCGCAAATGCGGGGCCGGATAACCAATCCGGGGGGAAATGGGTTGCGAGCGGTGTAATTGAGAGCCGAGAGCGAAAGGAGATTACTTATAGGAGCCATTATTTTTTTTTAAAGAAGCTCGAGGTGCTCTTTTTTCAGGATCGGAGTGGCGTCGATTGGATTGTCTTCTTCAATTGAGATTTGGGTGTTGGGCTTTTAGTCTCGTTCCGTCGCCGAGGGGAGGATCGATATTTTGCTAGATATTTTTCGGGGATCTTGAAGGAAGCACTCGCGAGTTTTTCGAGCGGCTACATTAAATTCTTGAAATTTTAAAGTGGGCTGTAAAAAATAGTCACATTTGACCCAGATAGGGGAAACGTTAAAAAAGCGGGAGTTTTAGACGGCACGCGTGTGCCTGCCGACATACCGAAGTCTGAAAAATGAGCTTCGAGTTTTTAAAATATTTCAAAGAAATTATCATAAATTCCTTTCGCTCTCTTAGGATATTTAACAAATTTTTTTATTACTGCCAATTTTCAATTTCAAATCGACCACTAACTCACCTCCAAAAGCAAGAGGATAAAACGAATCTCTGCGTTTAAATCTAAAATAAAGTCATTATAATACTCGATTCAATTCCCCAGCTTAACGCAACTTTTAACCCCACATCCATCACCGCCTAATGCCACGATAATGACTTTCGAAATCCGAACGTTGGTTATACCACCCCAAGAAATACTGCACCTTCTTCCAAATCCATCCCCCTCCGACGAGCCGAAACAATCCCCGCCCGCCCACCGCGCCTCGCCACCGGGCAATAATAATCCGCCGTCGGCAATAAACCCCGGTTAACATAACGTCCGGCGGTCAGATCGAAGAACGCAGCGCGTATACACACCGATTGTTCGCGCGGAGCGTTAGCATCGATCGCCGCTAGGTATCTCTCCGCTGCCCCCCCCCGGCGGCTATTTTCGGACGCCTCTAGGCGATCCTCCGACGATCGCCGCCGCTAATGAGATCGCTTTGGCCCGCCGGCGATGTGTCGGGGGTTTCTCCGATGGCGGATTCGAGGGAGGCTGCGGGCGGATTTCGGAGGCTGAGGTCGGGATGGAAATTTTGTGGGTTTTTTCTTTGGGATCGATGGGGGGAGAGGTGGACGAGAGGGATTGGAGCAGTTTTTGAAAGGTTGACGGGCAGATCGAGGGGAATTGGGTGGATGTTTGTGCTGACTTTTTACGTTGTAATTTATTCCGCTAAATAAAAAATAATGTATATCTGGTAATGTAGGATCGAGAGAATCAAGGCTTCGAGGAAGAATTTATGCTTCTGCTTATTCGTACGCATAAAAATAACCTTCGCGCGGTTAAATAAAAAATACGATATTATAGAGTCATAAGTGTCGTAAATAAGTAAACAAGGTTTTACTAAATAATAAATGATTTTTTTCTAGATTTAGTAAGTCAATAATAAATTACTGTGCTAGATGTACATATAAGTGTATATATATCTGAAAGCGTAGAATATAAAAGTATCTCGAGTAAAAAATAAACACGAGTATAGGCAAGGATTTTCCTTCAAAAGAGAACTTTGCCTAAGCAAGGATGAAATTCCGCTTTTAATTTACAACGAAAAAGAATTTCAAGTTAAAAGATCGCGCAATTAACAAAACTATTTATCTTCAATTTCACGCCGCGGAGAATTAAAACATTATAAGAGAACTGAAAAAACGCGCTTTATTTTAAAACCCGCCATAATTCTAGTGCAGTAACTAACCTCCCCTTCCCTCCGCCCAAAAAACGAATCCCGCAAAGCGGCTGCCGTACATCCGTTTTAAAATTAGCGCCCGACCGCCGCCTCGAGCCTCTCCGGCGCGCCGACCTAGAAAACGCCTTTAAAAACCCCCGCTTCGATCAAACAATCGACTCTCGGGGACTATCAGATTGCCGCGGCCGAAAAGCGCCTCGTTTCGCTCCGTCCGGCTCTCGCGAACCTCGGCAACCGCGGGCCGCAAGGACACCACGCGGAGGCATAAAAGCGACGACGACGCGCGCATTGTCGGCGGGGAGAATGGCTCTCTCTTCCGCGTGGGAGGACGTAACTGCGCTGGAGGCGCGTTTTCCCGCGACCCAGAAAACCGGCGGCTCTCTCTCTCTCTCTCTCTCGCTCTTCCGGGAGGCGGAATCTAATCCTGATATCGCTCGGGGCTCGAGGAACGGAGGTGTGAATTTTTTAGGGGCGAACGCGCGCCGCGGCATTTGTCGGCGCGGGGGATATGACGTTTCTGGGCTGATGCTGCGCCGCGTCGGAGGATTTTCGCGTTTATGTTTCGCGGTTTCG
Organism: Ormyrus pomaceus; assembly: GCA_900474385.1. Classification (NCBI taxonomy): domain Eukaryota; kingdom Metazoa; phylum Arthropoda; class Insecta; order Hymenoptera; family Ormyridae; genus Ormyrus; species Ormyrus pomaceus. The sequence continues at coordinate 22,436 of UCOM01000566.1, read as the reverse complement.
AGCTCGAGTTTTGCGCAATATATGCCGCTGCTGCGCGGGGCGGGGAAATTGCGCGGTTCGTTTTCGACGGGGTCGGGAAGGTGGTTTATGGTATATAGAGGTGTGCGGATGGAGAAGGGAAATGTAGGTTGTTGGTGTGCGGGGACAATTGGAGGCTGTGCCAAAATTTAGGGGTTTATTAGTTGCTTCGATGCTGGAAATACTTTCGGATGTTCTGTTGATAGTGAATCGTTATTTTATTTGTAAATGGAAAAAAATCTCGGGAATGGCATTACAACCGTTAAAGCAAAACAAATACGAACGAATTGCTTTACTTTAAAAACTCTATTAAACGATTGAAATGTAAAGAATACAAAGTTTCCACAGAAATAGAAACCCGCTATTCTTAAAGTTTTTCTCCCAACTCCCAACGCTCTTCAATATTAAAAACCATTCTACGACCCTCCCAAATTCCCCAGATTCCTCCTTGACAGCAAAAACACCTCACCCAGCATCAAGTGCACCTTCGACTAAACCTCGGCGCCTACCAGCAGGAAAACAAACAAAAAAAAAAAGGTCTCTCGCGGCGCGGCAATTAAATTTCAGGACACGCCGCGCGGCGCCCGAAGGCTGTCGGCCCACATTCGGCCCGGGTTTTAACCCAATTCGCGCGGCGGCGAGATTCCGAACGAGCGACGAGCGCCGTATAGTATTGTCCGTTGACCTCGGCGCGCGCGATGCGCCATCGATCCGCCGCCGCCGCCGCCGCCGCCGCTTCTTCTCAACCCCTATGACCGGCGCGCGTTTAATTGCCGGCTGCTGCTGCAGCCGCAGTTATTTTTGCGCGGCCCGGCCGCGAGGAGAGCGGCTCTGCAGCGGCGGCGGGTTTTGGGAGGTGGGTTGCGGCTGCTGCGGAACGGGGAGGCTCTCAGGTGGTTGGCCAGCTGGGGGATGGGGCGGGAGGGGGTGGCGCGAGGGTGATTAGGAGCTTAGCCGCGTTGTACTGACGGCTGATTTTGCGGGCGAAACGCGGATTGGTTTTTAGCGGGTGTTTGGGGCGGTGGGATGTTTTAGGGAGCTTTGTTTGATTAGATTTATAATTGTGATTGCTTTGTTTCAGTGGTTGGCGCGACGAAGGTTTCTGCGTATTCGACGTAATAACGATGATCGATCTTGATTTATTGTTTACGAAATCAAGTTTCATTCGTGCACAACTGCCAAGTAACTAATTAATAATCGTTTCCGCCTGAAATTGAGAGAAACACTAAACGCAATTTCAGAGTCTCTCAACCTAATATTCCCTCGCCCATTTTTCCAAGTATATACCGCCCCTAATTAAACAGCAGTCGTTCAGCGATCCTCGGTGCCGCGCGGAAGGAGTGTGTTTCGAGCTCGCAAATTAGTTGGGGCACTTGATCGGCCTCGTCAAAGCGAACTTCCGCGGGCCGACTCGCGCCGCGCGGGAATATCGCAGAGCGTTTTCGGGCCCCCGAAGGCAGCTCCTTTTCCGCAATAATTCGTCGCGGCGGAACTCGTTACGGAACGAAGCTTAAACGCGGGGCTGCTTCGATTCGTTCTCGGAGAGGCTTCTCTCGCGGTGCGGTTTTTAGGGGGCGGGGAGGGACAGTGAATTTTCGTGAATAATCGCGTGGGCGAGCCTCGAAATACGCTCGCAATCGAACTGGTCGGGTGGTGATTGCGTTTGGTATTAATCGTGTTAGCCCGCCTTGATTCTGTTGAACTGTACGTAATGTACGGGAACATCGCGTCGGTGTATGTACGTTGACTGTGTGTGTGTGTGCAGCCTCTGCTTGATTTCGGACGGAGTTGCATTGAAATTCAAGCTATTCTGCATGCGAAATTTGCGCCTTCAACTACTTTTGCAATAGAAATAGATCAGGTGACTATTGATTTTTGGTGGATGGAGAATAACTTTGAATTTTCCGTACTGGATGTATAATATCAAAGAAAAAGAGCAAAAGTCAATTACTCCCATCGGGGCACCTCGTTAAATCTCCTAAACATCGGCGATCTCGAAGGAAGCCTTATTTTTCCCCGGACTATAAACTCCCTCCTAATCCTCTTTCCCGAATAATCCGCAAGTTAAGCCCATCCAAAATTACTCGGGGCGATTAGCCCTCCAACTCGAGTAAATTAATATTGACTCTCCTCCTGCCCCCCCTCCGGCGATGGGTCGAAAATCAAATTTCACCGCGAGGCGTTCGCGTAAAAAAGAAAAAAAAAAGCACCTAAAAAGTCGGCGGGCGGCGCGCGCGAATTTTTGCGTTATTATTACCCCCGCGCACGTCACCGTTACATATATACTCGTCGCGCTCGCAGGGAGTGCCGCGCTCCGCTAATTACGGCGGAGAAATCGCTTGATTAATGTTTCGGGGAATCCGAATTGAAAAAAAGAGGGGGGGCTGCACGTGACGACCCCCGGCGGTTTCTCTCGCCGCCGAGGCAAACATGTTTACGTCGGCTTTATTGTTCGGGCGCGCGAAGTAAACAGCGGGAAATAAGGCGCAGTTCTGGTATACGAGGGAGGGAGTTACCGGTGGGTCGGCTGGACTTTCGGGCTTCTCATCTGAATATTAATGCACCCCGTTTCTCGCGGAATTCGAGGCTTCCCGTGTAAAAAAAATTAAGTTTGGCCCAAGCTTTCGCCAAGTTTTCTTTGGCCAAAGTTCGGGGCAACGATGGTAAATGAGAAAATCCCAAACGTTCCCAATTCTGAGAGAAAAGTTTAGTAAAAATTACCATACTGCCTAGGAAGGCCGCCACAGGCTGTCAAAACCAGCAAAATTTCCATACTTTATCGCAAAATTGACCAAACAGTATAGTAAAATCTTCTTACATTGTATAGGGAATTTCACTGAAAATACAGGAAAATTTACCAAACAGTATATAGTAAAATTTCTTACAAAGTATTGTAATTATTTTGGTTTTGACAGTCTGTGGTGGCTTTACTAGATAGTATGATCATTTTTACAAGGTTATTTGTAATTTTTACTATATTTCTTCTCTCAGTGTGTATTTCATGCAAGCTGGATGTTTGCTCGAAAAATTTGTTTAATTTAACTTTGCGATTTAGTTAATAAGCTATGTCAAACAGTAGACAATGGGGTAGGACTCAAGGTTAGCTTATGCACCTTGTTATCGTTATTGTCAATACAAAGCTGTTTATTTGCTTAAGAGAACACAATGAAGATATCATCATCCCTGGTGAATTCATTGAAACTCCTGTAATGGAGTCCCGCAATCTACAAAATACATTAAACTCTCTTGTTCATTCATGCTCTAATTTTACTCCTTCATCCCTTAACTCTAATTATAATCTATTCTCATTGCAGAACTTTTTTTATTTCACGCTGACCTTAGAATAAAGATGATTACCTGAAAACGCATACTGTTTACCTTCGGTTTAAAACATTTTCAACTAACTTTGAATACAAATTGTGAATTTACAACGTTTTAAAAGTGTAAAAGAAAATATTGTGTGTCGTCCGCAAAAAAAAAATCCGGAAACCCGGCTTAGAAATACAAACGGAATTCCAGCAAAAGCAGCAAACTAACATTTTAACGGAAAACATGCTCTTTTCCCCCGGTTAATTAGCATAACAGACATGCCGGAGGAAGGAAAACTCGGTCGTGGAAAAAAAAAAGAAAACTTGCGCCGCGATCCGGCGAATTTCTTTTCGCAAGAGTTCTCGGCGAAATTCGCTTGTTAATAAGAGCAGCCGTTTTGATCTCCGCGAGTTACGGGTAGGCAAGTTTTTATCCGAGCTCGAAGGTACCGTCGACACACTACGGAAGTAAGTTCTGAATAATGCATGTCGGTTACGAGCCATCGCGCATCGATCTTCGACAGCTGCGGGCTTTCTGCAGTAGTCCTGCATTAGTATGGATAAGTGCAGCGAATTAAACACTATTTTTCGAAATAACGATTGGGACATAAGATTCGAATGAATGTTAATTTTAAATTGAAAAAACCAACATGGCCAGAATACGTGGAACTTTTACTTTTCATATATACATATAAGTATAAATATTATATTGCTTTATATGAATAAAAATTATAAGAATTGCTTTTATAATATTAAAGCTTATCTTAAAAGGAACGTGCTTTGAATTGTTATGACACCAACATAGTCAAATGAATTATAATTAAATTGGAATTTCCATTTTTTGTTTATACATATGAAAACGTCAACTTTTCTGACAGAGTGTATATAAACAAACTGTAAAAAAGAGAAAAAACACGTATTTTCCAGGAAAGCCATTTTACACGATAAAATAAAAGTATAATATTGAACGAATCCTGAAAGTGCGATCAATAATTTTGAAAAAAAAAACCGAGTAAAAAATGTTCAAGGCAAACACAGTTCTACATGTTCGTGTGTAATTCTCTATTACACGTATACATAAGGTATAATAAGCACAGCGCTATATTTTAAGACTCTTTCGACAAATTTTCCAGTCTCCAATTTATCAACTTTCCTGTGGCATTTACATCTGCGCGCGAACAGCCTTACCGGCCAAAAAAAATGCCCAGGTAAAAAAAGTCGGACGAACGTTAAAAAATTCTTACTTTTCCGCGCCGCTGCAAATAGCTGAGACGGGGCGGCGGAAAATTATTTCCCGGCGAAAGAGAAAGAACTGTATGGCATATTGCACGGCGAGAAGGGGGAGGGGATGAGAGAACAACGTTCCACTGGCGCCGCGGTTTTCATGTTGCACGTGACCTCCGCGCGCAATGCACACATATATATGCATATACGCATACCCGCGCGTCCTCTCGGTTTTTACAACCCAAGTACATACACTCCGACTCGTATAACGACTTATGCAAGTTCTCCTTTCTCGGATTTTATGCTTGAAATATTAAATTACCGTACTAAAAGTGCAAAACGTGAAACGCCAGACGCGAGGCCGAGTTATACGAGTGCGTGTTCGGCTAATCAGCTAACTTGACGGCTATTTGCGGAGTTATGGATGCCCCGTGAAGAGGCGTTGATTAGTTTGCATTTTTTTTCTCGGAATCACTTGCAGGCGTCTTCATCGTTTATAAATTCTTAACGGGTTTTTTTAAGTATCAGTGATTTCAGTAACATTATACTGCACGCCACAGATTTCTAAGCGAATGTTTAGAAGTATTCCTACTCTTTAAAAATTTGCTTACACATTTTCAAACAATGCAAACCATTTTCACTTACGCAACTGCTTAAAGTCAATGTCACTGCAATAACTAGAACCGTGTGCATAAGTAGTATGATTTTGATACGGTCAGACGTAAGTATAAAATTATTTTATGCCTGATGTATGTGCATAACTTTCTTTATATAAGATTTTATAGCGTTCTTATAATGAATGCAATCTCTTTCAATTATTCTAAAGTTCTACAGCAACTATAAAATCTATAAAAAGGTTTAAAAAATGTTGTCGAATTAAACAACTTTTTAGACTAACATACACAAAAGTAAAAGTAGTATTTCAATGAAATGGTAATTTGGTTAATGTGCAGTTTTTTTTAGATTAAAAAAAAGTTAGTTGCTTCTTTTCCTTGAAAGAAACTTAACTTTTTAACAGGCAGTTTTTTTCGTAATTTCCCCAAACCAAGCTTGAGATTTCATCGCGACTTTTTTAATTTTTCCAGTCAGGTAAAAATCGCGAAAACTTTCTCTTGTCGAAAGTTTGAAATTAAATTAAACAGTTTTCCATTAAAAGTTATTAAATATTATACTACTTAGCAGTGTACTCGGCAAAAGCAATTTTGTTACCCCTCGCAAAAACCGCTTCATCAAATGCAAAGCTTCCCAACGGCATTAAAAAAAAAAAAAAAAAAAAAAAAAAAAACAATCAACATCATTAAAGCGCTGCGTAGCGCGGACGTTAAAAACTACTATAGCAGACAGAGAAAGAGTGAGCTCGCAGCCTGTTATTACACACAAAAGCTCGCGGCTCGTGACATTGAAGGATGAAAGCGAGATACGCGCGCGGCCCGCTCTATATACATTTGCACTCGCACGCGCGCAGGCGGAGGGCTGTACAATCAGCGGCGGCGTGGAGAACCGCGATAAAGACTACACGGCTGGCACGCGAGACAAGACAGGGTACGCCGTTATCGATGTGCCAATCAGTCGAACGCCAGCAGCAACACGTTGTTGTCACCAGCAAAGCAAGAGAGCGGAGAGAGAGAGAGAGAGAGAGAGAGAGGACATTGCTCTCGGCGAATGAGGGTCAGCCCGCATCCCATATTTGCGTGCGCCTTGGAAGTGCCGCTCTCTTTGTGATTGCGCACGTGCCGCTGTATAGCTGCAAGTACGTGCCGGGAGTCGCTCGTCGGCTGAAAGGAGCCGGGCTTTTATGACTGGTCACTCGCGACTTTGATTCACGCTCACGGACGCCGCTCGTAAACAGTGATTATGTGCAATTTCAAACGAGCAGACGCGGGACGCCGGATAGTTTGGGAATTTATTTTTCGGAAGCGTAATTTATACGGGAAGGGCATAGGCTGCGATAAATTCTCGGCGTAAAAAACAAGGAAGGACGGACGGAATTATATGTTTACATCCCCCCGTTTTTTTGCGCTGAAAGCTCGTGAAGTATTGCCGTAAAAAGTGAGGACTTTAATCTACGGGCTGTTTCAATTTGTGCTTTTTTTTTAAAACTATCTCTACTTTGGCGGAGTTCGCTCGATTTTCCATATTTAACTGCTTTATGCAGTAAATAACAAGTTCAAGGTCCAAAATAATTCATTTCGTAGTAATATATGAGTTTAGGCTAAAGATGCAATTAATGTCAGGGTGTAAAATGTCTGGCCTTAGAGGAATTTTTGGAGATTTATGTTTATTACGCAAATAAATCTTGGTGCCTTCAATCCCAACTCTCAATAATAACAATTAAAATCACTCTTGTGTATGCTATTAATACGCCTACTCGAATTTGACCCCGGAATACCCTTATCTACTTTACTCAATTATGTTTGTCATCCATCCATATCAAACATATCAGAGAAGTGAAAGGAAGTTATACTTATAAAAGACTTAACTAAAATCAAGATTTTCCAAATAAAATTATTTCAAACTGGTTTTTTAAATAATTACTCTGTTTCAAGTGAAGATTTCAAACTGTGCGATTTATTGCTGACGACATGAAAGTTTTGAAAACACAAAAAAATAATTTTATAACAATCAAATTCTCAATTTAACGTTTACTTTGAATTGTTTCGATTAAATATTAAAACTAAAACTGCGGTGTTTATAGTACCTCTCAAGTACATTTCATTTATAATGTTTCTTCTGATTTAAAAATTGCTTTAAGTTTCCCCAAGCTCCAGCCGTACAACTTTACAAGAACTCTAAAGAAAAATCTATTATATTCTTCAGAATTGCAGGAGTGCACGTGAAGTGGGGCCAGAATATGACACAAACAGTCCAGCTGCTTTTGGTGCGACTCTTGCAAGTCGAAAGAAAAGAAAAACAGCGGGAGTGAAATGGGCAAGGACGAAAAAAAAAACAGGAGATCGGATTTGAGTAGTTGCGCTTTTTATTGCCTGCAATTACTGAACAAAAAGAAGTCATTTTAATTAATAAAATATTAGAAGTGACTTGCAGAAATAATAAAGGTATCATTTAATAGGTGATTGTATTATCCGTAAATAATTGTCAATATTTGAGTCTGTCTTTATTCTTTGACCAACAAAAATTGAAGGGAAATGAATAAATACTAAACCTCTGTAAAGTATGTAGTTTTCGATGCACATTTGTAACGTATTTGTAATAATAAATATGGAACTGCACATTTTATGTCTCTGTCTTAAATTTGAATAGTTTTAAAAGCGTATAAAATCTTATCGGATAAACCTTGAACGATAGAATCTATTCGTTAACCAATAAATGTCGAGGATTGACTGTAAATGTGAATATCTAACTTTGTACAGACTTTCTTTACGTTTCCTTCACATACTCCATTTATCCTCAACTAGCTTACTAAAATTAGATCACGTTTCATAAAAATAATCATTATACAATTAAAGTCGCAATCTATCTCAACAAATTAGACCTATTTCATCCTGAAATTAGCTAGCTATAAACGTAAAAGAACTTCTAAAAGTAGGATGACCGCCCATAGAACCATTCATTTCCCAAAAGCGGATAAGAAAGTAGCGACTCCGGAAGGAATATAAAGTGGAGGTTGCATAAAAAGCTCCGCGATTAAGACGTGCAGGCGAAGCTATATTCGTCCGAATTCCGCAAGGATCGGAGAAAGATCGAGACCGCCGGGATGGCCACGGCCAGGGGCGCGAGAGACCGAAGGAAGAGGAGCGGCGCGAAGCAGACACGTGGAGACAGAGTGACGCCCAGAGCTTCGAACCGTCGTCGCGACGCCGGCCTTGAACCTCCGTTCCTCGGCAGCCGACGATTTTTCCAACCCCCGCTTGCCGCCGCCGCCGCCACCGAGGGGCGAGGAAGGCCACGGTCAGCGGACGCAGGACGCGAACCTCGCGCGCGCGAGCCGATCGATTATCGATTGACTGGCTCGTTCGGCACGTCGAACGAGCTCACTTCTATGCACGGAGCTGAATTTCCATGTACGACTCGCGAGATCGGATGCGACGGTGGGAAGCGAAACGTGTTCCTCCGTAGATCAATTCGAGCCTTTGACGCTGATTGATGGCGGGCGTAGATCAAAGACCCTATCAAGCTATCGGGATGGATATTTTTAGGATAGCGTTCTGCACGCGTTATTTGGCTGATTTGCCTAAAAATGGGGAATTTCTGAATAGGTCACAGATCAGTTCCTCGAATTTTATTCAAGTTTTGAAATGTTTTAGTGAATTCTAAATGTTTTAGGAATAGCAAGGTTTACATTTTTTAAAGTAAATTTAAAATAAAGACCAAACACGTAAGACGCCAAGACTTTTAGACTTTGCTTAATTAAATTTTGAACAGACCAAACGAATTCCATTTTACGTGTAATAAAAACGTTTTAGAATTAATTTGACATTACAAGCCTCTCAGGATGTTTATCGACAAGCACAATTTAAGAAAGTAGTAGAATAGAGAAAGGAAAAAGGCCAGACGGAAAGGAAGAGAGAACATGATGGACACATCGATCGGAGGTGAGAAGTCATAGAGAGAAAGGTCGGACCGATATTTTAAGAGAATCTTTTGTCTTATTTACGTAAGGTTCCTTGGCGCATTGCCTTGGCGTGACTCGCTTTGAAATGTGACGGTTGAATGCTTTATTTGAGAAATACATATTTTGATTTTTTTACCTTTTTTCATATTCCATTCCATTCGATTCATCTCTTGCTCTTTTTATTTCGTAGAGATACGAATGAATAAGTAATTTCTGAAATAAATTGTGTATTCTATTTGTGGATAAACGGGGTTGCTGTCTGCCACAAAACAATTTCACGTTATTATCCTTTCAAATTTAAAGGCCTAATTGAATTTTGATGAAATTACCTTCTCTATGCACGAGAATTTATTATGCAATACTGAAACCATCGTAATTTATTATCTGTAATAGAAAACTTTTGCGCAAGATTTTGTCAAGAAAGATTTTATTTAATTTCATTTCGAGATACAACTTTTATAATAAACGATTATGTCGACGAAAAATTTCAAGATTTTTAAAAATAGTTTTTTTAATGCACTGCGCGGAACGAGTTTTCAAACAAGCGATCTTTTTAGTATGCATTCGATAAAACTTAAATTCTAAAATAAAACTGTTTACGTATACACTCAGAGGAGCACATGTGTGTTTTAAACTTAATTTAAAATTTCTTTTTAGCTAATTCAACTTAAAAGAACTTTAAACAAGTTCAGTGTGTATAAAACTGCAATGAAAACAAAAGTTTACAAAAGATTAAATTTACAGTAAGCTGACGCGACTTTCCAAGTTTTGTATATTCACGACTAATTAAATAAATTTTTTCAACTACTTTTATAAAATTAAGATGACTCCTCTTGCATTTACAAAAAGTCAACAAAAGACTAAACTGCAGAAAGTAATTTAAAATTACTTTGATACACGAACTAGAGAAAAGAGACGAAATGTAAAAAGAAAAGGATACAATACTCAATAGAAAGAGTACAAGATTGAGGAAATTGCGAGCTCTGCACAAAAGCATCGGTCGGATTTTATAATCCCGTATGGTCGCGGTACAGTTTGCGTGTCTTATCAGCCGCCGCCGGCAACATGCACCGATGCAATTGAGAATTTCAATTTCCCAAATCTCAAATAAAGACAAGGATGAACGAACACGAATGCAGGATTAAAGAACGAAATGGAAAGTGAAAAAGTGAATTAAATAGAGAGATAAAAAAAGAATAAAAGTTAAAGATAGGTAGGTAAAAGATCGAATCGAATGAGGATGAACTAGAGTAACGAACAAAATTTTTTTTAGACACTTTATTTTTAGACAAGCTATTTTTGATAAATATAATAATAAATTATACAACTAATTAGATTTTATCGATATGATAAGAGGTTCCATTTTTGTTTTACTTTTTAACAAAAAAAGATATCAATGCTTAATTTATCTTTGGGCGACACCTAAAAGGACCAATTATGCAGAGTATTTCGGAGTTCTAACTTTAAAAGTTGAATCAGTCGGCATCGACTTTAAAATCCATCAATTATTATACAGGAAAGCCTTTCGTCCCCTGCGGAAAAAATGACATCTCAACGTCTTTTTACGTCAGCCGACGTCTCTTGCAGACCCTCGCATTCGCGGAAATCAATTTAAATCTAATTTTACGAGCAGTCAAAGTTATAGTCCACTTTATTGGACAATGACTGAAAGGCTTAACTCAATAACGGGCCTTCAATTAGCGGCAGTGGCATGGGCGTCAATAATAAATCACGCTTGCCCGGCGCTAAAATTTCTCACGAAACTGCAAGAGAGCAAAGTCCAGAGGAAAGAGGACGTCAGAAAGGAGCGAGCAGCGCAAAACTACTTAGACAAACAGACAGTAGCGGTGATAAAAGCGGGGAAAGAGAGATAGAGAGGGGGAGATCGGGTGGGCGAGCATACGTGCAAACAGTTGGCAATCTGCCCGTTGCATTGACCTTGCACTTGTACGTAAGAGCGAAAAGAGAGAGAGAGAGATAGAGAGAGAGGGAGAGAGAGAGAGAGCTGTCGCTCTATTGGCGAGCGTATTCCAGGGTCACGGTCACTCTCCCGGTCGGCGTCGGCCGTCGGGTTAGTGTGCTCTCCGCTCTGCACGTATCTCACGCGCGCGCGTGTGTGCGACGCCCCGGCCGTAAAACTGCCGCATGCAACACGTTCTGCTTAACGCGCGATAAATCAGGAATAGTCATTTTCCTCCCTCTTCGAGCACCCCCGTCCCCCGCCCGTTGTTCGCGAGCCCGCGAGTCTGCAATTTTAAAGAGAGAGAGCGCTGTTACGCTCGACTCTTTCGCCGAGCTGATGCTCGTCAGGCGTTACGGGGCGTGCACGCGTTTCTTTCGAGCTTGGTCCGTGCACTTTTTACGACGCTAATTAAGCCGACTGGGCCGCCGGGCTTTTGGGCGATTTTATTTTTTTGGATGATTCTTTTACGATTTTGGACGGTGACGCTCGTATTTTTTAAGTGTCGACATGAAATTTGCTTGATGCGGACTGATACGTACATAATTGTAAGGGTTCAAATTATTGTAGGTATACGACGAATTTTGTAATATATTTTCATTATTAGTGAATAACTTTTAGTGAAATTAAAATTTATTGAAAATTCTTTATCAAAATTTACTTAATAAGTGTGCACGTGCCTTCGTTTTATTTAATGTTTTATGTTATTTTTAAATATTCATAAGCAATTTATAGATGTCAAATAATCGATATTGAAATGCTCAAGGGTCAAAGCAACGTAAATAATTTTAGTAATAAAAAAAACGTATTAAATAAAGTGTTCTAAAGTAAAAAAACAAATTATTATTAGGATAATTTCTTTACAATTAAAACGCATGTATTTCTGAAAAATTTTAATAAACTTCTTCAAATTATTTAAAAATGCGTGGACTTTTAAAGTAAACCTATTTTTGCATGAAAATAAAATTTGAAAGACTTTGTTCAGTAACTTTCTTTCAAATTTTTCGTTCATCAATTGTCGGTGACGGATACATCAAATCAAATCTTTATATTTATATTTACATCTTTGAACTTTAGTTAGAAACTGACTTTTGTAATTGACAGGTTTTCGATTTTAGAGTTATTATTGATTGAATTCCGAGAGAAAAACAGCCCTGGGAAACACTAGCTCGACAGAGAAAAAAAAGCTCTCTCTAGACACGCCTACGAAAGAAATCATCTTATTCAACATCATGCGTGCACAGCTCTATTTGTAAGCTTGAATGCTGAATGGCGTATTGAAGCTCAATTTATTCATGAAAGAATCAAATGACCGAGTACAAGGCGTTTCGAGGAAATATTATTATTTTTCCTTAAGGGGTAGATTTTGAATCAAAATTGTTTCATAAGTAAATTATTTACTTAATAAAATACTTATTAATCTTTTATTTTTTTAATGAAAATGGTGTACAATTATAAAATTTTGGCACATTTGAAGATTTATTTTTATATGTAAGATAAAGTAAATTACGTAAAAAATAATTCTAAAATATAATCTGATACTTACAAAAAAAAAAAATTGATGAGACTCGTCTTCACTGCAGTGGGGTTAATTCTTCTGAAATAAAAAAAAAATCAATATTTTAGTTACTAGGGGCAATAAAAATTCGAATGTTGGTGAAATTATTATAAAAGTTCGAAATTGGTACAATTATTATAAACGCAGTAGTTACTAAATATCGACATTTCTTAAACTATCGCACACAATACGCGATCGACGCGAAAGAATTAATTCAGTTCTTATTCTTTTTTGAGCGGGATTACTTTTATATTAACAATGAAACTATACGCAGCATTCATTTACTTGTTAGTGAATAAATTTTATTGTCACAGTAATGCCAACTCTTTTTACACAATTCCTTTGAGAGAAGAACATTTTATTCAACTGTTTAACTCTAATATTGATCCTTACGATGTTGATCCAGTCATTACGTGTTTTCAAAAAATTTTAATAGAAACAACTTATTTGTATACGCCTGTAAACGTTATAGTCGTTGATGGAAGTGCAGTAGTGAACTATATATTGGAATTTATGTATAAACGTCGGGCATTCAAAATTTTTTCACACAATTATACCTTACAAGATTCAAAGAATTTCTATTTAATTTTTGCAAATCATTTAAACAAATTACAAGAAATGTTCAGCAAAGATCACAACATTTATTCACATTACACGATTGTAACTAATAAGACTGAAAAAGAAGTTGAAAACTTTGCCACGTATTTGTGGAACAAAAATTATGCTCGTGTAATGTTTATTGTAAAAATTAACATCAACGAAGCCGCAATTTATTTTTACGGCCTAAAAAGTAAACTTGAAAGAAGCTTCTCTTATCAGCTCGTCTCTCACTGCTTTGCAAATTCTACTCACAATATAAGAAAAACAGATCCCATTTATCAATCTATTTGTCCAAATAGAGGTTGTATACTTAGAGAAATGCGAGTTTCTGATGACATACTTCTGCCAAAATACGTTTTTGGTCCATCTTTTTACATCTCTCGTGGATCAAGAGTCATCGATATATTCATAGAAAAGTACAACATCACCAAAGTCTTTTTTGAAGATTCAAACTACTCGTGGGAAAAAGCTGCGGAATATCTTCGTAAAGACAAAGTAGATATATTTCATGGACTTACTTCTCCTGCACCACATGAAATAGTTAACCTAGACTTCACTCCCGTTCACAGGTAAGTATCGATAACATTATTTAATATATACATAAGAGATTTTTCCGACTTTTATACATTGCTTATTTACAGATATTCATCGTATTACTTTGTGGGTATGTTGCATTTAAAACCGAAAAGTAGAAGTTTTCTTACACCTTTTCAATGGTCTATTTGGTTAGCATTGGGTTTATCAATATTTTCTTATTATTTTATTGTTCAATTAATAAATAAATTTAATGCGAACGAAAAATTAAATTTTTTGGATGTATTGGCAATAGTATTACAATATGCAATAAAGAAATATCCATTAAAAGCTGGTCTCAGGGTTCTTATTAGTATATGGATGTTTTCTAGTTTTATTATTGCTTGTTCGTATAATAATGTTTTTAAAACTTCTTTGTTACGTCAAGATGTAAAGAAAGTAATGAATCTATCGGAATTAGTACAAAATAAATCTGTTCGATTTGGTGGATTGAAGCTTTTTCGAGACCTTTTTGATAATCAATTAGACACTGTTTCTAATAGCATTTATAACAGGTAAGTTAATAAATATATTTCAAATTAAACTTGATAACGTATACTAAGGTGATCGTTTTTTAGATATGAGATTTTGGATCTTGAAGACGTATTTAATGCTCTGATAGAAAAAGATGTATTTGTGGCATGCTCACATATTTCATTTTCGCGGATCATTAATGGGACTATGTTCAATGCAAGTTTTCCTAGAATTTATGCACTGAAAGAAGAAATAAATAAAATTTATATTCACCTTTTTTTAAAAAAAGGACATCCTTATTTAACTCCATTGACTGATCTAGTGCTACGCGTGCAACAATACGGCATTATTCGTCTAATAAATTTGGAAGAAGATGCTCTAGTGGATCCGTACACTTATGAAAGTGAGTTTATAAGATTATCCGATTTGTTTTTTACTTTAGAGTTTATAAGCGTTGGAATGATATTCGCTATTGCTTGTTTTTGTGTGGAAATCTTAAATAAGAAAGTTTAGTTTCTTAGCATAAATTCGAAATACTTTTGTGCTCGCAATTATTTTTGTAATTGATAATGCTCTCACAAAAGAAGAACATGAAGTTTCAGCTCAAATTCATCGAATGAAATCGATAGCTTTTGTCAGTCATTATTAGTAACCCAGTTTATGAATGTTTAGATCCACCTGAACACTGATGTGAAGTAATTTATTGCTGAGAAATCACGTCAAATTTCTATTAGAATAATGAACTTTGCTACACGATGAGTTATTAGAATCTGTTCATATTAGTTTTATTGATTGCAAAAATTCAATAATTTTCTACTTCGCTTAATAAAAATTTACCTTTGTGTATAAATAACAAATTGTTTAGTAATAGTGATAAAGTATTATTGTATTTACCTAAAAAGATGTGTAATGTATAATAATCCTGTAATGTTTTTAATAAAGATATTCATGTTGTTAACAAATTTTACAAGTTCTACCCGCAGAAGATTTTATCATATCGCGTCTCCTAACCTTGAGAGTAAACGAAGCGTTTCAAAAATGTATATGTCTGCATTTCCATAAATGTTCAGTTACTTACACACCATTGATTTAAAAAAATGTATGTTTGTTCGACCAGCTAGAATTTAGTTCAAGGCATTTTCTTTTCATGATAATCGTGTCACAAACGTATGGTAAGTATAGTGATGATGCATATTCAAAATTTTATTTTAATTCTTTTACGCGCCGTTCCCGTACAATTTGCTACATATATTTTTACTATAAAGGACTTTTAACCTTTTTGTAGAATAACTGTAAAAGGAACAGGCATCTGTTTACAGTATATGCAAAATTGATCTAAATGATTCTCGAACGATCCACGAGGACGAGAAACTCGCTCTCTGGAATAGCAGACATTAATGTTAATGTTGTACACGGAAGTACAAGCGCAAATTTGTGCGCCGAACAAACTTCCCTGCTTTGGGGCGTATCAAAGGTGCGGCGACGACACACGTTTCTCGCCTTCGAACTGTTGACATCTTTTTTTATGAGGCTTATTGGGGCAACTTGTCAACAAGATTTCCCATTTATTTTCGACCGTACATGCATTCTTTGCCTATTTATACGTTTGTACGTGTTAAAATAGCGGAAAACGAAATTCGATGTTTGTAGAAATAGGGGTCTATTTTTGTATTATGACTTATAATCTTATTTTACTACACGCACAAATTATAACGAAAGTGAGCATACACTTCTAATAACGTAAGGATCTTTCTACGTACAGATGAAACGTTTTAATTACAAGTATAAGATTCAAAAGAATATTTCGCCACATTTTCTCCATCAATTTCAACTTTCTGCGGCAAGTTTCTGCAAAAACCTCCCTTTTGGAGATTGAACAAAGGCGCGCTTTGATTGCCTCATTATTAGCCGTAATCCAGCATTGCAAAGCCCGCCGGACACTCTCAGGCAGGAGCTTAAGAGTAGCAAAACACGAGAAGCTGACAAGAGACAGTCACCGGGTGTATCTCACGATCGATATTCCTATAATCGAACCGATCGGCGCCGAGCGGCTTTCTAATTGCGATGCGCGCCGTTGTGGCGGAGCCTCTCTCTCTCCAGTGGGCCTCGCGTGCTAAGCTCGATTTTCAGAGCTTCCCAGGCCTAATTGGAAAGGTACACACACCTATGCGCGCCCGCACGAATACACACGCGGAGGTCGCGCCAATTCAATTAGGCGAGGCGTTCGTTGGCCCGCGAAGAGTCCACGATTATTCAATAATAGTTATGACTAAAGGACGGAAGACGTGGGTGGGCGACTTTTGACTCGGCTCGGCGAGCTGACTGTTTCTTCTCAAAATATTGATTTAGGGGGAAAAAAATTCATTATGTACTTGCTAAAGAAATACAGAGCTTCTAGTGGACAGGGGGTTTATTAAAGATCTGATGGTATATCATTCGGGGTTAAATAAACGGTTGGAGAATTTTACTTTGAAATTTAACGTCGCTTAAGAGGAGATAAGAGCTTTTTTACTGTTACTTTAAGTTTACTTTGAATTCACACAGATGATTTGAAACTAATTGATATTGAGCTTATGCTTAAATATGAAAGATTAATTAACGGATGATAAATATAAGTGTTTGATAATTGGAAAGTTCAGTTTATGGACACTAAGAATTTGATCTCTGTAATAGTGCAATTTATAAAATTTTATTTGAACTTAAACTTTAAATTTAATTCAAACTAATACTTTTAATCTACAAGTATAGATACATTTTGTTAAACAAAAAACTAGTTACTAAATATGGTTTGATAGAAAAGCTTTAGTCGTAAATACAAATTTTTTTATAATAAGCAATAAATCAAATACTAATACACTTAAACTGTTTTAATGTTTTGTCTCAGATATGTTTTTCGAAAACAACAATAAAATTATTCTTTCTGCACGACGACAGCGGAATACAAATTTCCGCAAAAAATATGAAGCCCCTTTACAGGCTTTTTATCGAGCTTCAAAGAGCTAATCGCCGAAGACGCCAGCCAGAGCTTTTCTTCTCGAGCGTCGAGAGCGGAGGACTTTTAAGAGTCGCCGGAGCAAAGACCTACTACAGACTTCGGCCTCTAGAACGCGGCGAATCGATCGGGCGAATCCCCTTCAGCGATAAATGCGGCATGCGAGGTTATCGACCAGCTTTGCGAATACAAATGAATAGCGATTATACCGTGGAATTCGCGGGTTCGGGCATTATTTTCGCCAATCTGCTGTCAGGTTGATGGGGGAAACTGGGGTCGTTGAGCTCAGGAGATCATGCGGGTCATTACGTCTGGAGACAGGTGAAATCAGTCAAATTTGCGGGGGTATTGTCCTAAGATCCGCACTGCTAAACAATGGGATGTAATGAAGCAGGACAATTGTGATATTTTTGGAAGATTGAACTTAATATTAAATTGTTAAGGACGTTTGTCTTAGTGCCCTATTTAGTAATGTAGGAAAAGTCACTCGAAGACATTTAGTAAGTAAATACCGAAACTGATTTTCGGATGATGACGAAAAGCAAATATTTCATTCTATATAGACTGGTCTTTTTAGATGGCTCCAACAATCCGGTGGGGGTTGCTATAACGTAAAACCAGAAGAGTCAACGTAATAGAAAGTAAAAGAGAATATTGGTTCTTGGTCGTATTTTGGTATATTTACAGTTCGTGATTTTCTGCGACAAATCTAACGTAAGACTGGATGGCACTTGATTCTTGGCGAGGAAGAAGAATGAAGAGAATAATATTATATATGCTATTATAACGAATATATTATATATTATAAAATGTTATATTATAAAATATATTATATTTGTTATAATATATTATATATGATAATTTAAACGAGAGATTACTTCTTTCTTTTTTTTATATAAAGATCGTTTTCTTTATTCTTTTTCTAATAAAAAAGGAACGCAAGAAGAAAGAATCTTAAATTCAATATATTTATTATCAATTTAAAAAATCTTAAGAACTCATTATGAAATAAATTTGTTTCTCATTCATGCTCCAACAGAATAAAGCGAAGTTACTGGGGAATAAGATTCTTTGAACGACTGAACGTAATTGATTAGAAGCATATGCACTATTTTAATTGATCTTTCTTCGTAATTAATGCTGCTCTCTACAACAAGTATTTACATTAGAAGATTCATTTACTCTAAGGCAATATGGAAAGGTCTCATCAAAATTTTTAATATTATTTTATAATACCTTTTATCAATTAGGTCAAAGTAATTCTCCTGCTTCGTTTACCCCATTATATTTAATTAATACACACCAATGTAATTAATTCAAAAAGCAATATACAGTCTTTTAAAATTCGATCATCTTTATCATTTGTATAATTGCTCTGCCCTATTTACGGAGCCGTTTTTCACTTCCGAAGACTAAACTTACATTAAATTTCCATTTTATTACTACAACGGAATGAATAATAAAACCATTATTTGATTCGGCTGTATATAATCGAAAAATATATAGCATACGAATATCACGAACCAGCCATAAAATCAAAGTGCTTTTGAAATTTGGTAACTTGTAATTGAGCGGCGTAATGCACGCCAGTCACGTGTCTTCGTTTAATTACTAACAAAATAAACGTAACACCCAAAATATAAGACAAATATATCTGCAGCACAATCCTCCTTTTTGCAGCGTTAACAAAGTATAGTAATCAGATATTTCTGGAAAACAAAAAAAAGAACAATATATTTCGAAGAAACTCCTAACGTTCATGTTTTTTCATCTTCGACTGGCGCTCCAGAATACCCCTTTGTATCCGAACTTCTGACGCGACGTGACTCAGACATCCAGCAATACTCTTTTGAGATAGTGTTGCTTCTGCGTGTTCTACTTTTGCTTATGTCAGCAAATAGAAAAATTGTAAAGTGCTATTTTTTTGTAATAAGTTTATTTTATAGCTTTATCTAAAACTGTTTTTGATAGCCTTACAGAAATTTGATAGATTTACAGAAAAGTTCATTTGGAAATCTTAGTCTTTAAAATGTTTCTGCATATTACAGTTCCCTTATTGCACAAATCTCGAAATAATAAAATGAGAAGAATTCTTGAAAAAAATTAAGATCTTAGCTTCTTGAAGTCTATTAAATCTCGATTGATTTTTTCTAAATATAGACAATCAATTAAATACCTCTCCATAAATCAAAAGTAACCGCCGCTTCTTGGAAGTAAAAAAGCTACTAAAACAGTTCGACGACTAAATGCCTACCGCGTCTCGGCAGCCGAGCACAAACACTGCACGCGAAGAGGCCGTTTGACCGTCGAACCTAAGATTGGATCTAGCTGGAGGAGCATCGAGTGTCGGCCATCGAACGGAGAATGAAAAGCCGCAAAGACGAGCGGCTGGCATTAGCGTGTCTAATCGAACGTAAGTCCGGATTTGCTCAAGACGGCTCGTCGTATTTACGGTTATGCTCTCTTTCGAGCCTGTTTCGTCTTCTGCCTTTTGGCTTCTTTCTTTTTATGCTCTTCTTCTGGTTTAGTAGCTTTAACGACTGTCTGGAGAGTACTTGGGGGCCAACGCGCTAAATTTATCGGCTTCTCTAGGGTCGAGTACATTGATATTTTCGTTGAATTGAATAATGCAGACAGGTTTTATGTGTTCCACGTCTTCCTGTAAGTAGCTTTTTAAGTTCTCTAATTAAAATATATTTAGATTCTTCGAGTGTGTTCGTGAGAGGGTTTATGGTTGAATAATAAAACAAAATTTTCAAAAGTGATACTTAGTTGCGTTACTCGAGACTATATTATATACTTACATATATGCGTCTAATTAGCAAAAGGAAAAAATATTATTAAAATTTCTCTCTTACTACACCCTAATACCTTTTTTTATGATTTTTATCCGCAAAAATATTAATGTAAAAATCTTGTAACTCTATATTCGCTCTGAAAGTAAGCATCGAGAAGTATAAATGAATCCCTCCTTTCCTAGAACATTGATTATTTTAACCTCAACCCTTTTTCCGACCAAAAGTTAGCATGAATTAACAAGATTTCCTTGCTAATTTCAGGCAAGGTCGCAATTACAGAAATTACGCCGGGACATCGCGGACGATCGTCTTGGCGATATGCCTCTTCTTATCGAAGCGAGCGCGCACGCGGAAAACTTGAAATTCATTAAACTCCCTCGAATCCCCCGGCACGAAAAAGGATTGTCCCTCGTAATTAGTGTTCTCGTTCCGTTTCCTAAGAATCTCGGAAATTCATCAAACTATTCCTCGAGAGCGCGCTCTTCCTCCGCGGCCTTTTCGTCCACGAAATCGCTGTTAAAAATTAAATTCCCCGCGAAACAAAACGCCGGAGCGAGCGCTTAATTAACTCTGCGCGCGTTTCTCGAATTTCGCCTAATCGAGTTCCGGTGTGTGGGGTCTAACCAGGTCTGTATACGTAGCCGCTTGCTCCTTGACAAAGAGAATTTCATAGCGCCGCCTGGAGAATTTCCCGGAGCTGCCCTCCACGCTTACCGAGATAGCGGGAGAAAAGTTTGCAGGCGGGCCGCCTCAAAAGTGAGTAATTTTGCCCCATGGCATTGCATAAGCGCGGCCTCCCGCGTTGTTTGCATTAGTCCGTTTCGCCTGGGAATGCCAGTGATTTGGCAGGCTTCCAAATCGTTTGCGCGCTCCGCTCCTAAGTCTTTCCGCCCCGTTCCTTTTTGCGGGGGCTGGACGCCTACTGCTGTTGCTCTTTTTTTTTGCGGGACGTGTTTTCCCTTTGTTCCGCCGCTATTGCATTTTTTATGGGCCCGTTTGCGGATTCCGGTAATGCAATGCCGGAGCAAAGATTTTCTTTTTAAGGGGAGAACTTTAGTTCTCAGCAAATTGCATCGGGCCGGGAGAGTAGTTTTTGAACGGGCCAGAAAACAAGTTCGAATAAGACACGTATTCTTCTCGTAGCGGTAAAACGTGTTGTGGACTGACTTATTCTCTTCGCAATTCATTTCATTATTTTCAAGGTGAAGCTGTCAAACAAACTTTCTGTTATTGCTTCAATCGCTTAATTAGTACCAAATTTATATTACTAATAAAAGTAATTTCGACTAAATTTATTGCAAGTTAATTACAATCTTTGTTGTACTTAATGAGCAAAGTGGCTGCATGAATAATATTTATATCTCTTTTTTGTTTTATAATATCGATTTAGCAATTTGTAAGTACGCGTATACGCGCTACCTCAATTTTATTGAATGCTTGAAAAGACAATTATTTTAGTAAAGAATCTAATAGGGTATATGTAAGGCAGCATGTAGGGATCGATAATGCTCTTACAAGTGTCTATTGGAAAAAGTGGCCTAGACATTAAACTACTTGTTCTCATTTATTTTACTTGACTTTAATAAGCGTTTGTGCAAGCATGTTAACATAGTAAACCCTGAATGTATCGTTTTTGTAAAAGCTATGAAAATATTATATTTCATAAACAGATTGAATATTTCTGAAAAAATATCATTTATTTTATGTTGCATGCAATAACAATATAAATTTTAATTCGCACTAGCAAGTGAAAACAGAAAATAAGAACCTCAAAACATCAACATCAACAAATGATGATTTATATACATGAATTCATTAGTTCCCCTGAATAATTCAGTCCCTCGAAAGTCAAAATCCACTTCGAATCTCGGCCTAGAAGTATTTGTCAAATTGTGTTAAACTCTTTTTTTCTTAAAAGAATTTTTGACACAGTTATAATTTATAACAGTTCATTATATTATAAAGTTATAATTTATAACAGTTATAATTGATAACAGTTCATGGTGAAAAATAGAATTTTTTTCAAGAAAAACGTATGAAAATGTTTCTTATTACTTTTTCATTAAATTTAATACAAGATATCGTTTATGAAATACAAACAGTTTTTTTATTGATTAATAATACAATAATCGAATGCTTATTATTAATAAAAATTCATCCATCATTTTGCTTAAGGAGTCTCATAGGTTTCGTGGCCGGACTGAGGAAAGGGGAGTCTCCTCGCTCGCCGCGAGCGGCTCCCCGTTCACCGCGCGCCCCCTCCACAGCCAACGAACTCAATATTTTGTTTACGTTTTGCCTTAGTTCTTTGTCAAATTCCTGGTAATCGATTGACAGCCAGGCGCATTTTGATTCCTT
>UCOM01000565.1:0-73086 GCA_900474385.1 Ormyrus pomaceus | reverse complement strand
CAAAACATAACCTTATAATTTATAAACAAAGAAGCAACAGAAATAATAGCTCATTCGAACGAGTAGAGAAAATTTTACCATACCGTCATCTTAAAAATTTACTCAAATGTGAGGCGGGTCCGGGATTAACATAGTAGATGTAATTTTTGCCCGAATTTTAGTTGTAATTTTTAACCAAAATTTTTCTCCGTGTATAATAAAACGGCATAAGATTATAAATCGATGTAAGCAATATCCTGTATCCTCTTAGTAACAAAAGACGTTGTGACTCTCGTTTCAGACGCTTGCAGTTTAAATTCGAAATAGTTTTAAGTCGGTGAACAAAAATTCGATTTAGATTGCCATTGGGCTCCGAGAGACGAGGGGGAAAAAAGGAGAAGCCGTTAAACGATTTAACCGCTTAAACGCTGCTTCGCTTTGAGAAATTGAAAGCCCCGGGAAAAGGGGGCCGGGCCAAAAAGAGAGCAAGGGAAAGTCTAGACCCGGTGCTCTTGGACGTTATTAAAACGCAGAAACATTAAAGTAAATAGAATTGCGTACCTCTGGCAGAAAGTACGCGAGTCAGAAAGGGAATCGAGGAGAGGGAGAAAGAGCCGGCAACAGAAAGAGAAAACGCGGCAAAGAAGAAAGCCGAAAAAAAAAAAGGCCTCAGCCGCCGGAGCAAAAAGAGGCGACCGGCGATTCGACAAAAAAGAGCCAAATGCGCACGAAGAAGACAGAGAAACTAAAAAGCAAAGACCTCTCGTCTGGCGGCTTTGGACTTCCGGTCCGAGCCTCGGTTTTTTAAAGTGGTCACTCCTTTTTCCGCGGCCTCCTTCAAGAAAAGCTACTACCTGCATTCCGCTTTTTCTCAAAGGTGCGACGGCTTTTCCGCGCGAGACGAGTCCTTTTGGTAATTAGAGAAAAGTCGCGACGCCCCCCTCCCTCGACCCCCAGCTTTTCCGCCGCAATTAGGGCCGCGAATGAATGCACGCTCGAGTAAAGTTGCCGCCGAGCGCGTTTCTTGCCTACCCCCTCCTTTGTAATTACCGCGAGCAGCTAAACGAGTGCCTGCCTGCGCGCGCAGCTAAATTTCGGGATCCGAAGAAAGAAGGCGAACGAGGAGGCCCTTCTCGAATTACGATTGCTTGCAAGGATCTGCAAGTGTTCACCTACGCCGCTCGAAAAAATCCTTCCTGCAATAATCTCGGTAATTGTCCTTGAAACTTACCTCCAGAGCACAATGAACTCGTTTTCAGCTCTCTTTTCACATTTGAAAGGGCTTCGGAGCGTTTTTCATCACTTGTACACTCTGGTAGGGTATTAAAAAGCATAATTCCAAGGACTTCAGGTGGTTTAAATTCTCGCATCGTAATAAAAATTTTATCGAATACCGAGCTCGCAAACCGAAATAAAACTGTCAATTCGTTTTAAAAAAGCTTTATCTGATTCGTACTACAGCTGTTTTTAAGCTAAACTCAATCCGTTTTGCCCATAAACGGGAGCCCTCGCATACCAAACTCACTCGAACAAGAAAATACTTTTCGCCTCCGCAGTTCTCTCAATTATCCTAATCAAGTAAAGTCGCCGCCGGCCGCTTTTAAAATATGCGCCGTCCCGTCCCGCAAAACGAAAAATAACCGCGCGCTAAACGACTCGGCGAAATCTGATGGAATCAGCCGGCGTCGAATATAAATTCGCGCTAATGACATTAGGCAAATGGCCGCGCGATTCGAGTCTCTGCGGGGCCGAAGGAGCTGAAAACTGGCGCTCGCGCGGTGCGCACTAAAACCCGCCGGCGAGCATGAAAACAATGTGTACATAGGCGAGCCGGGCCGGCATTAATTGAAGGCCCCGCGAGAGAGAGAGAGAGGCCAACTCCCTTCTCCGCTTGAACGCCGCTAAAGACAATAAATTAGATTCGGCCATATTCCGCGAAGGAGGAAAAGCCCTTTCAAACTTTGATTTACTTTCGATCCCCCCGGGAAAATTGCGAACTTGGCCGGACTCGCCCTCTCCCCCCTTTTGTCGAGCTCTGTTTGTGCATGTTCGGCTGTCTCTCTCCCTCTGTGTGCCGGCGGTCGAGTCTTTTCCGATCCCGCCGCTATTCTTCCCCCTCCGTGTTATCGCTGCTCCGTTCCGTCATTGTTTCTTGTTTACTTTTAATCTTAGCGCGAGAGGACGCGCTAACGGAAGCTAGACAATTTCCTTTCCCAAGCTTTTGTCAGTCGCGCCCTTCTTTTTTTTTTTCGAGCGTCGGTAAATTCTAGACGCCCTCCAATTTTTGGCAGACCGGGATAGCGAATAATGCAAATTCGACTCGTCGTCCGAGATCAAAACGCTTCATCGGAACTCGTTAGTTGGACGATTGTCTCGATTGTTTTTTGTTCACCGGTTGCATTTTCGCGCATTTTTCATAAAGCAATAAAAGCATTTTTGCGAAGCTGCGTATCGTTTTTTTCTTCCAACAAGTTAAAAAACGATGCGACACGCGCAGCCCTGGCCAAATTCGATTTTCGATTCGACGATACCCGCGTCCAAAAATGATTACGGGATAATGAAAAAATTCATTTCGGGCCCGTCGCCTTTTGTCAATCAACTTTTAGCGGAAAATATTTTAATATTTAATAATTTGCAATGCAATGCTTGTAAAAAGTTAAATGTTATTTAATTTTTTTTTTTCGAAGAAACAGTAGATACTGGATATTGATTTTCTTAACTTTTGTTGATTTATTTACCAGCAGAATCAAGTTTCAATATTACAAAGTGCAATACTTCCGAGTTATTGAGCAAGTTACGTAATTGTTTATCTTAATTAACGTTTCAGAGAAAAAACGAACGATAGCACGGATAATTATTTTGTTTGGAAATATTACATTATAAGATAAGAAATCATAAAGTTTAATTTGTAATCCTGGATGATAAACAAAAAGACTTAGTAAAAAGGCTAACATACAATAAGAGTAACCTTTGAATTCCAACTTATGACGATGAGGACTTTCTTAAAGTGAAGTTTTCATTGTATAAAAAGGTAGAATTTTCGAAAACTAGGGCACAGCCGTTTTTCAAAGGAAAATCGCGCATAATTGCAGCGCGGCGCAATGCATCATCAACCCCGAAACTCGGGGAAATTCGACGAAATTGAGGCTCCAATAGCCGGGGCATTATAATGTTATCTTCCGCGAGGGCTCGGCATTGACGCTCGAATTTTTGAAGCAGCTCTTGGCGCATCTCTATGATCTGTCGCGTCGGTACGTTACAAACGTAATCAGGCCGGGGCAAGCAGCGAATCGGCGCTCGTCGAAGAGTGTCGCTCTCTCTCTCTCTCTCTCTCGCATACATCTCTGCCTGGGTCGTATCGCGTAATTGGCCCGCGGCTCGCTGCATGTATCAGTTACGCCGCTCGTATCAATATTGGCAACACTCCAGAGGCCCCCCTCGCGCATATCTATCTCTCGGCGCGGCGCCGCGTCATCTTTTAATAGCCGCAATAAAGCTGCCGCCCCGCGCGCGCGCGCGCGCCGAGAGCGATACGGCAAATGGAGCGCCGGCCTGGCGATCGCGCTTTTATGAATTCCGGACTGCTAGCTAAGCTAAAAACGCTGACGAAACAATGACGCGGCCGCCGCGCGGCCCCTGGGTTTTGCGAGCCCGTTTACGGCCGACTTTTGTGCGCGCCGCGGCTTCCGCGATCATTGTGACCGCGGCGAGGCTCCGACCGAGGCTGTTGCGCCCCCCCGAGTCCCTTTCAAACTTGGCATGTTTATATGTGCCCGATATTTATTGCGACTTTTTTTTCTTTTCTTCTTCGCTCTTTTTTTGTTTTTCGTTTTGAAAGCGGAAAGAATTGTGTCAACTTCGTTATCCAACTTTTGCGTTCTTTTGTTAGGAATGAAGGAAATCATTCAAAAACAGTGCTTAGCTTGTCTGACTAAATTGGACTATATTCACTTAAAGTGGTAACCGCTTCCAAAGAAGGATCAGTAGAATACCGAAGCGCCTGATTACTCAGGGTACTCGTTAGCAACTTTTAATCTAGAAAATTCTGAAAGGGTTTTCAGTCAAAATTCCCTCCATCAGCCTAAAAGCACCTGTACATCTATTCGCAGTAAAGTTCATGTAAAAAAAAAAAAAAAATATGCAAAACTAGGAAGAACTTAGTGGGTTATATTTAAAAACTGCGCTTAAATTGTTGGAGTTTTTGAGAAAAAGTAAATTTGAGCAAACGAGCGGCAGCTTTAATAAGTCCCTGTCATTCCTTGAACCGACAGGTCTGTTCCACAACGTGGTGCTCCTGAGCGGTTCGGCGTTAAGCCCTTGGGCAGCAGTGCACGATCCAAACGATCTGCGGGTTCAGGTCGCGAAGCAGCTCGAGTGCCGGCACGAGAACGACGAGGACATTGCCGAGTGCCTCCGGGCAGTATCCCTCGAAGCTCTGCTCAACGTCACGCTCAACGAAATTAAGTACGTATGCGGAATTTTTTATCCTCCCCCCAAGTCCCCTCCGGCTGCTATCCCACTTCCAAGTTATTTAATTTCAGGCCGCAAACTTTGCCGGGATTCTTGCTGGCGACGAGCTCGATCGCGTTTATTATTGATTTATTTATGAGCCGACGATGCGCTCCCTTTTAATCAAGGAGCTTAAGATTTTCCAGGGAAAAATTTCTCAACCAATGCCAGATGTACTTGGCTGAATTCAGTCCGAGACTCGTCGGGATTTAACAAAGTTGGAGAACGCAATTCATGTCCGCGAGTATGTAGATTGTTCGGTTAAAAGATACAAAGTATAATGGAGTTGAGAAGTATTAAAAGAATTTGATGAAAGAAAGGAACTTGGGAACGAAGCGAGTCCCTTATGAACAAAACTTGAAACTTTGAAGAATAATGAGACGGAAAAATTTCTGGGAAAAACTAATCTTAATTAAACATTTATTGCAGTAAATAAAATTTAAAAACGTCTTTGTATTAGTTTTTTAATTAGTATAAGACTGCTCGTACGGATTATAAGAACTTTGCCGAGTATAAGGATAAAGAATTTTTCATTAAATTAAGAATGGCCTTTCATCGATCCGCTCTTTCTGCTCACAAAGGGGGATGCCAACGGGTATGAGTTATATAGTTCGTGCCTATTAGCTGCAATCTCTTTAGGCGTAACGCAAAAATAGCGAAAGATCCTACTCTACATCTATATATAATTAAATTTTTCCTCTCCAACGACTGAGATAAAGCCCGGTGCTTTTTTCATTTATATCTTGAATAAAACGATTGAAAAGCCAACCCGCAGTTTGACTCGCCTATACGCTTGGCACCCGAAAGTGTCCGCTTAAAACCCCGGGGGGGGTTTTCGAAAGAGCCGTCGAACCTCGCGGAAAAGGCCGCTGCGGGTCTGTCGCTCGCCCGCAGTGAAGCTGCGCGTATCGCTCTAATAACAATTGCTGCTCGCCCGCAGATTCATGCCGAGCATCGGGCCGAGCCTGCCGGTGGACGGTAGCAATTCGGATCCGGGCCTGGACATGGAGCGGCTCAGCGACGCGTTCATCAAGGTCCCTTTGATCCTGGGCGTGTCGACCGCCGAATCCTATCTCGACTTCAACTCGGACGACATCCAGTTCGGCTTCGAGGAGGACCAGCGCAATCGGGTGCTGCGCACCTTCATACGCAACGCCTACGTCTACCACCTGAACGAGATTTTCAGCGCGGTCAGGAACGAGTACACGGACTGGGACAAGCCTATCCTCCACCCGATTAACATTAGGGAGTCGACCATGGAGGCGCTCAGTGACGGCCACACGGTGGCCCCCCTCATGAGAATCGCCTTTTATCATGCGAGAAGGGGCGCCAGCACCTACTTTTGCCACTTCAATTATCAGACCAAGGACGGGGATTACCCGCAGGTTAGTTCCTCGTCATTGCTGGATAAACTCGAATAAATTTCATGATCGCTTCCTGCAGTTTATTTTCGATGGTAACGCGAGAAAATTGCTTGCGGTTAATTATACGAATATAATAACGGAGATTAATTAATTCGTCGATTATCGAACATTCTTTTCATTTCAAATAAATGGAAAAAATGTTGCAAATGAAAAGTAACGTATGATAAAAGTTGAAAGACCTAAAAGAATGAAGCATTCGCCGGAGTTGAAATAACGAGTAGAATACAGTACTACATTAACGAAACAATTACCGTAAAAACAGAGAGCGAAAGACTTTAGCGCTGAAAGTTTTTGCAAGCCTCTTGAAGCATCTGCAGGGGGGGGGGGCAACTCGAGCGAGCGTTTTGCATTTCAAGCGCGCCTATTTAAAATTCTATAATTCCGAGTTCAAAAGCCGTCGGAGGGGGCAAAAACATTAAGGGGTAAGCCCATTGTCAGCTCGTATAACAGAATTTCCCTTTTCGGCCGAATTTATGAAAGGAACATTGAAAACGGCGCGCGGGCCGCCGTTCTTTTTCCTCTGTCTTTTTACAGAAGAAATGAGGTTTCTTTAGTAGTAGGCGCCACGTGATAAAAAGGAGAAAGAAAAACCGAGGCGCATATATAGGCGGGGCGGGGGGAGGCGCGAGTTTTCCTCTTCCGGGCCAGACAGCCGGAGGTACCGGCGGAAGTGATGAGCGACCGCGACCCTTCCCTTTGTGCCTCGAGTTCCTTTCATGCGCGTTACACACCTTGCTGCAGCCTCTCTCCGCGCGCGAGCGCCGGGGGATGAAAATCGATGCCGGACTCATCCCCCTTAGTCCCGCTGGCCATTTCCCCTTTGAAATACAACCCCCCGCGAAGAATAACGTTTTCGCGCCAGGCCGAATTTCGTCCTTTTTTAGCCCCGGCGAATTTCCCTGCGAGAGCAATTTTTCAAGATAAGTGCCCAGTGATGAATATTCACTTTTTCGTGTCGCCCAAACTCTGTATTGCTGCTGCTGCTGCTTTTTTCTGCTTTCTTTTCCGAAAGGCTTAATGGTAGTTTACGTTGCGATCAACATTATGACTTCGGGGCAAAAAATGTTCATTTTTCAAGAAGCGCAATGCGAGCCCTTTTTTTTTCTCGGATAGCGGCACCTTTTTGAGCGTCGGATAAAATGCGAGAACGTCAAAATTATGCGGTGAATATTGCGTTTAATATTAAAAATATTTCATTTTATTCTTCATTCTGCTATTCATTTAAATCTTCGTGTACTTTTTAAATTAATATTGGCGTATTAATTATCAAAGGCATTTATCAGAATTGTTGATTAAAATAACAAAATATATTCTTGTATTGCAATGAAAAAAGCTTGCTGAATATAAAACGATCATTAAATCTGTATTAAAATTCAAAACATTTATTACATTTAATGCATTATCAATATTTTCGAATATTTTCACGAAATACAGTGAAAATACTCTGCAATTGATTCTCGCGCGCAAATGCCCTCGGCATAAATTATCAGAGCTACGGAAAATTAGCAGAGCCAAATTACAAGCTCCGAAATAGTAACAGGTGAAAGCCTCTTGTTCGAAGCTGCTGGTCGTTTATCATCGCTCTCCTTCTCGAAAAGTTGCTCACTTACTCCGAAGCAATAACGAGCGAGAGCCCGAGTTCCAGTAAACACTGCAGAACAGAGGCGTCGGCGCGATCGCGGCCCTCGCTCTTTATAATGGAGAATTACGAAGTCGGCGGCGAAGGAACCGGGGAAAATGAAAATCTCGTCCGACACCCGGGGAAGGCTAAATTTTTGAAAGTTTGTTATTTAATTAGAAGGCGGCGGGACTCCGTTGCCGCCGCCGCTGCCTCGAACGAGGGATTTGAAAAAGAAAAAAAAAACGAAAAGGGAGCCGAGCTGCAGGCAGTGTCAGGCGGCGGACAAAACAAGCGTGACGCGCGCAGATGAAAACGGCGGACGTTGAAACGCAAAACTTCTCAAAGTAAATTCTTGGAGCGCGCGCGCCGAGCAATTATGCACCGGAGACTGCGCCGTGAGGATTCTCTCGATGATAAAAACCAGAGGGGGGGGGGGGGGGGGATCTCTTTTGTAATTAAGAATCTACTTCAGTCATGCGCGCGCGGCCATTCTTCCTTTCCGGAGATTCCTTTATGTCGCGGCACCCTTTTTTTTTCTCAAGCTTTCATAAACATATTTCAGTTTTATTTGTCGGGATGCATTGTGCTGCGCGCGGCACACTTTGTCGCGGATTTTTTTCAAAACTTGTCCCTTACGGAAACGTATTTTTAGGCTCTAAAGCGTTAAAACGGAAGGCAATATTTTTGGCGAGAGAATATTTTTGTGGACACGTTTATTTTTTCGTTCTGCTCTTAATACTAATATAATTAAAAGAATTATTTATTAAATTCAGTACCAAAGTCTTTTTAAAAATCATTGCTGAATACGTTAATAATACTTCAGAATAAAATTTCATTAAACTCCAATTAAAAACTAAAGAATATTTCGATTTTCAACCGATGCTCGCTCCAGCAGGACGAAAAGAAAAATGTAATAGCGTTTATATGGGCTGTATTGCAGAGTAGATTGGGGGTCCGAAATCATAAAACGCGAAACGGCGACTTGCAAAGCGTAAAAAAGGAGAAAATACACGCAGAGCCTTTTTTTTGTGCAGAGACTCGGGAGCGTTCGGGGCGAGGCCATCCCGTATATATTCGGGCTTCCTCTGATCTCCGGCGGTCGATTCTTTCCGCAAAATTACTCCCGCTCGGATCAAGGTGTCGCCGAGGCCGTGCTCACCTTCTTTACGAACTTCGCTAAGACGGGAAATCCGAACGAGCCGCACAACATCGAATCCGTGGATTACGGCACCGTCAAGGAGAAGACCCGATACCGCGGACTCAACTGGGAGAAGTACGAGACTGGCACTCAGCAGTATCTCATGATTGGTACGATTCCTCTATACTGTGTGCTAATTTCCTATAATCCTACTGCTACTAATTTTATAAACAATGCGATACCTGCTCTTTTAGCCCTGAAGCCAAAAATGAAGAATCATTATCGGGGACATAAAATGGCCGTATGGCTGAATCTCATCCCCCAACTGCATCAACCTGGAGACGACGTGTCTATGAGGCACCACCACTTCCGAGAGAAAGAGGACCTCTATGCGGGTAAGATAATGCGCGGGCAGGTTTGATTTTTGAAGCTAAACTTAACGAAACGTCGACGTACCACTTAGGCCCAGTTCGAGACGAGTGGTACACGCCGCTGCCGCTCCCGGGAACGACGCGCACCTCGTCGTCGACGACCGCCTGCGCGACGACGAGCGACGAGATGGCGGCGGCAGGCGGCACCCAAAACATTAACGAAATCCTGCACGAGAGCAAGGACGGCGCGGAGCTGCTGCAGCGGCTGGCCTCCCGCCACTACTACAGCACGACGACGGCCCTCGCCATCACTGTGGGCGTGGGCTGCATCCTCCTCGTCCTCAACATGCTCATATTCGCCGGCATTTACTATCAGCGCGATCGCGACAAGAAGCGCGCCGCAATGGCCTGCGCGACCAACAACGGACAGGAGGGCCTCGCCATGAGCAGCAGGTCGCCCACCAAGTCGCAGGACAATGCGACCTCCTCGCAGGAGCCGCCGCCCAGCTACACGACGCTGCCCAAGAGTCCCTCCTCCATTCAGGTATATAATACTCTCTCGCAATTCTTTTAAGTAGAAACAGTCGGCTACAAGCAGACTATAACTTTCGATTGCAGGATCAGATGCAGGAGTCCCGCATCCAGGAGCAACTGGAGCGTAGCCGAATGACGGGGACGCTGACGCGATGCGGTAGCGCGCAAAAGGACTCGATGCCCCCCCGACCGCCCCAGAGGACCTCGAGCTCGCTGAGCACCGTCGTCGGCGGCGGCGGCAGCACCAGCGGCAGCCTCAAGAAACGCGTTCAAATCCAAGAGATCACTGTATAGCATTAGTGGTCGCCCCCTGAGGGCACCGTCGCGCGCGCGAAACGCGTAACCTTCGTCAACTCCCAGGACGCGATCATCGAGTCGCAGTTCTGAACACACCCGACGAACGACGAACACGCGAACCCTGCCTAACTTTCGTAGTCGCGACGGCAGACTTTATACCCCGCTGTATCTGCACGACGCGCAAGTCGATGCTGGTGCGATCGTATTATTATCTGCGAGCGACTCCTCTCGTCGCTGCTTTTCATCCCTGCTGGCTGCAGAGTCCGATTGCGGCCTTTGCTCAAATACTCAATGTTAGCATTAACCTTCCGATTCTGATTCGAGACTGTTTTACACTCGTCTAATGATGCGTTTCTTTTCGTTACTCTTCGCCAAGCTTCTCTATTTGAAGCTATTCTGATTTATATTGTTATATTTTAAATTAGATTTTTTTTGCGACTCATTGTTTATTAAATAGAGTTTATATTTCGATGAAGTTTGGCCATCAGGGATCGTGGATTTAATCCTGAAAAACTTTACATTCGATAAAGTTTTTACTTGCGTAAAGGTGTAATCAATCGCGTAGATTTGTGTCTTCGCACACAAACGAACGATAAAAATTATTCATAAGACATTGATTCCGAAGTAGTGGATGGTGAATGAAGAGCATATTTATTATGTATAATAAAGTATTAAATATAAGTAAAACGATGCGGACTTCTAAAATTGATAAGTCTTGCCGCTTGTAAAATTGCATTTTGACGAATTTCGTTCTATGTTTGGTAGAAATTTATGAATTATTAATACTGTTATTCAATCCTAGTCTGTAAATTATTAACACGTTGATTAATTGTATTTATTATAGTTAAAATGAAAACTCGAAATAGACAAAAGAAATATGTGACAAATCAGTTTCGATCGAAATACACTGGAAATTTGTACATTTCTTATAGAAACACGCACGTGTTGCAAAGAGGACATAGCTAATCCATTTTTCTACTCGTGAATGAATTTATTCTTTTCAAGTGACGAATTAAAACAGTTTTATCTTTGAGAAATACGTCAAGTTATAAGAAACTTGCCATGTCCTTTATGCTGTACAAATACTTTGCTAAATAAAATAGTAAGCATCATCACGTTATCACGGAAAATCACGTTAATCTTACAGTGTGCTAAATAATAAGACGTTTTTAAAATGAGAATAATTCTGCGAACGAAAGCTTTCGTCAATCTTTTCTTATATATTGCAAATTTTTTAAAAATTGTCTTTAAAAATCGTAAAGTAGCCTCTTTTCGAAGTACTTTATAAATACATAAATGAAAGTGTTGTAAAAAACACTTATTTTTAATTTTATTTTAAAAAAGACCAACCAAAGAGACTTGCACTTTTCATAGATAAGGTATGCATAATTCATTACTAGGACTTTAGTGCGTAAAGAAAATTGTGAAATGCTGTCAAAAGCAGTTGGAAAAAATCACAAAGAACTATCAAAAGTAAACTGTTGTTGCCGGTGCTTAATTGAGAAAAAAATGTAAAAGATGAAGATGGAAAATTTCATCTTCAACCTTGTTAGTTACCTAGTCTCATCCATTTGTATATTTCACTGTGAAACAATAAAAAGCGATTTATAAATAACTAAGCGACTTTGAATTCTTTGATTTGATACAAATCTAATTTGATTTATTTATTTTTTTTTTTTTTATTTCTTAGCATGATTTGTTTTGTTTATAATTGTATTAATAATAATAAAATCAATATTAATGTACATCTCTTTTAATGTAAAAGCGTCTATAAAATATATTTTCGTATATACAGATCACTTCAATGACAACTTTCATTAAGAATTATATGTTTAAGTGTCTAGTCACAGACCCTGGAAGTACTGCTTTTAATGTATTATCTAAGGCATTCCTAAGTTTCCATATAATTGATGGAGGATATTTGTAGAACCAAATGCCGTTTCTTTTTCGCTCTGCCCACTTTTCAGCAACTTGTAAAGATCTTTTATAGCCTTTTAAATCTTTATCTTCTTGTATAACAGGTTCAATCTTTAGTTCTTCAACAGTACCAAATCCTACCTTTACTAATTCTTTTCCAATTGATATAGGTTCCTGTAAAATTAAATTATTTATAAATAATTTAATAATACTTATCATTAATGTCCAATTTAATTAATTTACCTTATCTTTCTGAGGCACCATTACAATACAAGATAAAAATTTATCATCTTTTGATATTGGTAAGAATGTAATTTTTTGATCCTTAACTACAGTTTGCAACCAACTGAGACCTAAATTTAAGTTAATCTTTTAGTAACAGAATTAATCAGTTGAATAGAACTCAATAAAAATAAAATAGTTTTTATGTCTCACCATTACCAGCTACCTTGACTCCAGCTATTTTTACAGGTAAGTACTTTGGAGTACCTAATCTAGGAAGAGGAACTAGCGGTTTATGATCTACTAAAAGATATGGTTGCTCGGAAGGTTCCACATTTTTCACTATACCTTCTAATAAAACTTTCTTCTTAAAAAAATGTTTAGGCACATTTGATGGACTAGTAAACCTAGCAAACTACAGATATGAACATTAACTCTTACAACTACATTCATAAAAATTGTATTGTTTTGTAACATTAGTACAATCAATATAAACAAATATTATATAACAGATTTACTTACTGGTCTAATTTTGTATAGTGCAGTCAACAAACCAATTCCTGCAATTCCATAGGTAAGTATCTGAAGTCACGAATATAATTACTTATTACTTATCAAAATTAAAATGGAATGCCTTTCATCAATCAAAACAAACAAAGGAAGTATACCTCTTCTCCTCTGGTATCAGACTCCATGAAATTGGAAAATCTTTCAAAAATATCTGGAGTTTTTTCCTCCTCCATTTTTTCGACAAATTAACACCTAAGTAAATAGTCGATTCTCTCGATTATAAAAATAAGTGTGACCGAACTTTACATACTTTCATATAATTTTGCACAGCAAAATTCGCGGTATGTCACATGCCGAATTCATTCGTTGTCGTGGGAAGACGTTTCTGCTCCCGTTTTCGTTCGCGAATAACATAACCTCTAAACATAGAACTTATTGCGAAAGAATTGACAGTCAGTGCACTAACAAGGTCAAGGTACAATTTAGTAAAAATTTATTTTTAAATACATTATTGAAATATAAATATTTGTTCTAACTGCTTTACTATTAATATAAAAAATGTTATATTGTAATTATAATATTTAGATAAACTTTTAAAATAAAATATGTTTAGAAACAATCTTAAAGTATAAAATTTATTTTATTTTTAAAAAAGTTCTTTTGAATTGAGTTTGTTTGTTTTTGTATTTAAAAACCTTATTTTTAAATATATAAATTAATGAATTATGGAAAGAATTTACATTTTTTTTTGCAAAAATTTCAAATTAAAAATGTAGTTCATATTTTTTGTTCCTGATGGCATTTAAAGTAAATTAGCGCTTAATTTGAAATTGCTATTTGTTTGACATGTTCTGCACAATTAAACTCTTTAACTTTCATTCCATAATAGTTAATGCACTGATTAGCGTTTAAAAACACACAATAAGTTCAATTGCATGAAAATTCTATATTTATTATAGCTGAATTTCAATTCCAATTCCAAATGGATGTTTGTTCCAATTTAAATCTCAACTTATAATTTTCCGAATGGAAATTTAAAGACCTGTTTCAATATTTTTAAAAAGCCGATTCACTTTCAATATTTTCTTTGCAAAATGCAAATAATATGCATAATCAGCATAATGCGGAATCTGCAGAAATCGTGAAGCCACAGCCAGGCCGCAGCAGTGTGAAATGTGCTTCTGACGCTGTCCGTGCGAGCGTCTGAGTCTGAGAGTCCAAACAACTTCGTGTTGTATAAAATTGAAAACACGGACGGGGCCGCAGTAATTGGTGTTTCAAGTTTTGCCAGTGTGCAACAAGGTAATAAAGCTTCGAAGCTGAGGATTTTCTATGGTTTTTTAGTATCAACTAGGAAACGACTACGATGAAGTCCATGTCACACCATTACGTGGTTACGGCTCACAAGCCAACCGCGGTCACGGCGTGTGTAACCGGTAAGTTAACCTGATTCTTTTCGTTCAACAAGCACTTTTATCAAAGTGCATTTCAAGGCTTTATTTGACCCTAATTTTATAACTTCTTGCCAAGGTAACTTTACCTCGCCGACTGACCTCAATTTAATTCTGGCCAAAAACATGAGGCTCGAGATTTATCTTGTCACTCCTGAAGGACTTAGACCATTGAAGGAAGTCGGTATTTACGGCAAGATCGCTGTTGTTAAATTTTTTAGACCACAGGTAATAAGCTTTTCTTTAGTTTTTGGCATATTTACAATTGTAATTACCAAATATGCTTTCTTAATGTAGCACGAGAAGAAAGATCTTCTCTTTTTGTTGACGACAAGATACAATGCTATGATTTTGGAGTGCATGGGGGAGGGTGAAGACATTGAGATTATAACAAAAGCACATGGAAATCTATCTGATAGAATTGGTAGACCTTCTGAGACTGGTATAAAAGCTGTCATTGATCCCAAGGCCAGAGTAATCGGTGTAAGATTGTACGATGGCTTGTTTAAAATTATTCCTCTTGATAAGGATAATCCAGAACTAAAAGCATCTTCCATAAGAATGGATGAACAAAATGTAAAGAAAATATTATTTTGAAGTATTGATGGCTTAGTGTTTCTAAATTTTTTAATTTAGAAAAATTATATTAATCAACTTTTTTATAAATTCAAGGTTCAAGATGTCAATTTTTTACATGGATGTACAAACCCAACATTAATTTTAATCCATCAAGATATAAATGGAAGGCATGTAAAAACTCATGAAATTTCGTTGAGAGATAAAGAATTTGTAAAAATCCCATGGAAGCAAGATAATGTTGAACGAGAAGCTATGATGGTTATTCCAGTTCCCTCACCAATCTGTGGAGCTATCATTATAGGTCAAGAAAGCATTTTGTACCACGATGGTACTACATATGTTACAGTGGTACCTCCAATTATTAAGCAAAGCACTATTACGTGCTATGCAAAAGTAGATAATCAGGGACTTCGTTACCTGCTGGGTGATATGGCTGGCCATTTATTTATGCTATTTTTAGAACAAGATAAGAAGGCAGATGGTACAATGGTGGTAAAGGATTTGAAGGTAGAATTACTTGGAGAAGTTAGTATACCAGAATGTATAACATACTTGGATAATGGAGTAATATTTATAGGAAGTCGTTTGGGAGATTCACAGCTGATCAAATTAATAAGTAAAGCTGATGAAAATGGTTCCTACTGTGTTCCTATGGAAACTTTTACGAATCTTGCTCCCATTGTAGATATGGCTGTTGTGGATCTTGAAAGGCAAGGTCAAGGACAAATTGTTACATGTTCTGGAGCCTATAAAGAAGGATCATTGAGAATAATTAGAAATGGTATTGGTATTCAAGAACATGCAAGTATTGACTTGCCAGGCATTAAAGGAATGTGGGCTTTAAAAGTTGGTGGAGGTACTTTTGATAATACTTTGGTACTGTCCTTTGTGGGCCAAACAAGAATTTTAATGTTAAATGGAGAAGAAGTGGAAGAAACTGACATCCCAGGCTTTGTTGCTGATGAACAAACCTTCCATACAGGAAACGTCAGTAATGATATAATAATCCAAATCACACCAACTTCTGCAAGACTTATTTCGAATAAATCGAAGACAGTTATTTCTGAATGGGAACCAGATAACAAAAGAACTATCAGTGTAGTAGCTTGTAATGGAACCCAAGTACTTTGTGCAACAGGAAATGATCTATTTTATTTGGAAATCAATAATAACCAAATAGAATTGAAAGGATTTGCTACACTGCAGCACGAAGTTGCATGTCTAGATATTTCTCCTTTAGATGGAACCAATGAAGCAAAAATAGCGGCTGTTGGTTTGTGGACAGATATTTCTGTGCGCATATTAACTTTGCCAAAACTTGAAGAAGTTAATAAAGAACTACTTGGTGGTGAAATAATTCCAAGATCAATTTTAGTGACTTGTTTTGAAGGCAACACTTATCTATTGTGTGCATTAGGTGATGGAAGTATGTATTACTTCACTTTACATAAGCAAACTGGAATGCTTGCAGATAAAAAGAAAGTTACCCTTGGTACTCAACCTACTGTCTTGAGGACCTTCAGATCTCTTTCAACCACAAACGTTTTTGCCTGCTCAGATAGACCAACAGTCATTTATAGTTCTAATCACAAACTTGTATTTAGTAATGTTAACTTAAAAGAAGTTAATCATATGTGTTCTCTGAATGCAGAATCTTATCCAGACAGTTTAGCTCTTGCAACAGATAGTACTGGTAAATATTAGCTCTCATTTTCTCAAATAAACATAATATTGACTTTAAAATGATAAATATTTAATTTATTTTCTAGTTACCATTGGAACAATAGATGAAATTCAAAAACTTCACATCAGAACAGTTCCATTAGGAGAATCCCCCAGAAGGATTGCCTATCAAGAAACTACTCAAACATTTGGAGTAATCACAATGCGTGTTGATATTCAGGAAAGCAATGGAGTTAATGTTGTTAGACCTTCTGCATCCACACAAGCTGCTTCTGTATCAATCAGTAATCATATTACCACACACAACAAACCAACCAATGCTCCAAGCGATGTTGGTCAAGAAGTTGAAATTCATAATCTATTGATTATTGATCAACATACTTTTGAAGTTCTTCATGCACATACTTTAATGCCAACCGAGTATGCAATGTCTTTAATTTCGACAAAATTAGCGGAAGATCCGATACCGTATTATATTGTTGGTACCGCCTTAATCAATCCAGATGAACCTGAGCCAAAAATGGGTAGGATTTTACTTTACCAATGGAATGATGGAAAACTGGCGCAGGTACGAATAATGAATGAAATAATAGATGAAAAACCTTTTGCTTTAACTAAAATAACTAATTTGATTTTGTAGGTGGGAGAAAAAGAGATCAAAGGATCTTGTTATTCACTAGTTGAATTTAATGGAAAACTTTTAGCTAGCATTAATAGTACCGTGAGGTTATTTGAATGGACAACTGAAAAAGAATTGAGGCTAGAATGCAGCTACTTTAATAATATTATTGCCTTATACTTAAAAACAAAGGGTGACTTTGTACTTGTTGGAGATTTGATGAGATCTGTAACCTTACTCCAGTACAAAACTATGGAAGGTAGTTTCGAAGAAATTGCCAGGGATTATAATCCAAATTGGATGACTGCTATTGAAATTCTTGATGATGACACATTCTTAGGAGCTGAAAATTGTTTCAATCTTTTTGTATGTCAGAAAGACAGGTAAACATTTAATACTCAAAACTTGCAAGTATTCAATTATTATTTATTAAATTAGTATATTAATAATATGCAATTTATAAACAGCGCTGCCACTTCTGAAGAAG
The DNA here is from genome assembly GCA_900474385.1 of Ormyrus pomaceus. Classification (NCBI taxonomy): domain Eukaryota; kingdom Metazoa; phylum Arthropoda; class Insecta; order Hymenoptera; family Ormyridae; genus Ormyrus; species Ormyrus pomaceus. Next base: position 55,745 of record UCOM01000565.1, on the reverse strand, counting down.
AGCGACAACAAATGCAAGAAGTTGGACAATTCCACTTAGGTGATATGGTAAACGTTTTCAGACATGGTTCCTTAGTTATGCAACACTTAGGTGAATCGAGTACACCAACCCACGGCTGCGTCCTTTTTGGAACAGTAAGTGGTGCCATTGGTTTGGTGACTCAGATTCCATCTACATTTTACGAGTTCCTTCGCAACTTAGAAGACGGACTCACATCAGTTATAAAGAGCGTGGGTAAAATTGAACATAATTTCTGGAGAAGCTTTAGTACTTATTTAAAAATAGAACAATGCGAAGGTTTTATTGACGGAGACTTGATTGAAAGTTTCCTTGATTTGAGTCATGAGAAAATGGCTGAAGTTGCACAAGGCATTTGTGTAAGTAAAGACTATTTTTTTTTATGTTACATTTATTTATGTAATTTAACAATAACATTTTTTACATTTTATTTTTAGATTGAAGATGGCAGCGGAATGAGAAAAGAAGCAACTGTTGATGATTTGGTCAAAATCGTTGAAGACCTCACAAGGATACATTAAATCGTAATTTTTATAATGTTTCTACAATTTTTAAAAGAATTGTTTAAATATTGCGACAAAATTGTAACGAGGATATTTATTTAATTTTGTTGCCTACGTGCAGTCTCGAAAGAATCGTTGAATGCAGTCCTCGTATGCAACTATTCATAAGTTCTGTAAATATGTAAGTGGCAAGCGTAATGTCGTGGCATACGTTAATTATATATGATTCATAAAAAATATTATCAGCTTTAACTAAATCACTATTTTTACTTTATAAAGCAGTGTAAAATTCATATCTTTAGTGTACATTGTAAACTCTCATTATACAGAGATTTTCTTAGAATTCTTTAAAATTTTTTAAAATTTATTATGCTTATTTGGAGACAAAGTTATGCGACAACAATATACATAAATTTTTCAAAAAATCATTTATATTCTAAATAATTTATCGACGACTTGCATTAGCTACGGTTATTGGATCAAAAATCCATTCCCTGAGTTTTTCAACACCTTGTCCTGTTATTCCGCTTGCCTCAATAACAGTGATTTCTTGCCTTACTTCTCTCTGAAGTCGAGAAAAATGTAGCATGAGCAGTGCTTCATTTCGCATCTGACGGTAGGATAAATCCATTTTCGTTAAAATTAAAGCAAATTTTGCTCGTTCGAGTTTTGGTTCGACTAGTAACGCATAAAGCAATATACCAGCCGCGCTTATTTGACACAAATTACTAGTATCTACTACGTAGATCACTTTATAAACCTAAAAAATAAAAAAGATTAAGATTTATTTTTTTCATTAGTGTTGCATTGTAATTATTAAAACTCTAAATTTTTTAAATTAACAAATAAAAATAAATTAAAAATTTTTACAGTCATAAGATTGAGAACAATGAAAAGCAATAAATATTAAGATAGGTTTATCAAATTTATTAATTAGATTTACCCTATCCAAATGATGTTTCCAAATAGGTGCCATACTACCTCCGATTTCACAAATAACCTGTTGCAAATGTCTATCTGTATTATAAACATTAAAAAGATTAATACCATTTGTTTGGACAGTAGAAGTAGCATCATCTATACTATCACCCCGTAGGTTTTTTAAAAGTAAAGTTTTTCCTGACTTTAGAGGACCTAAACATAAACACATTTTGTACCTAATGTACACTCAATTATTGATCAATCAAACACATTAACCATGACAACAAATTCTAGCTCAGAATTAGAAAGATTAAGAAGAAAAGATACTAATGAGCAATATTTTAAAGTATAAATTCGATAGAAATTGTAAAGTTTAATATTTCATAAAGCTTTTTTTAAGTTATAAAAAAGTATAATAAAATAGACTGCAGGTGAAAAAAACAGAGAGGAAAATGTAAGGACGAAAATCCAAATATCGCCATCCTTTCACATTTACCTAATACGATTACTTTTAGGAAAATTGTATTATTTTACTCTTTTTAAAAGAAGAATGAATATATACAATTTTTCACTAAAAAATAGATGTAAACATAGGATTAATATTTTTTCCTGAAAACATTAAAAAAATCAAGTATTCAAGAATATGTAAAATGTTTATTTTTTATTATGATGTACAATGAGTATTTACATTTTTGATTCGCATTTACAGATTAAATCAATAATGATAAAAATAACAGAATGATGAAAATGTATTTAAATGATAAACATTATTTATCAGGAATTTTTTTATGCATATTTAACGAAAGTAACAATTCTCAGATAAAACAATAAAATTAAAAAGGAACCGAAAAAATTTATTAAACGTATAAAAGTAAATCATTGTTATTCCGGTTATTTCGCGCAAAAAATAATTAATAACAATTAAATCAAACGAAAGTTTTAAAAAAGGTTTAAGCAGCTTCTAGCCTCTTGATTATTTTAGTATACTCTTCCTCTAAAGCACGATAATCTTTGTCCAAGGCTTGAATTCGTTCGTGAAATGAAAGAGAAACACTTTGGGTTACATTTGATGAACTTGACGATGAAGAAGCCTTTTCTTTATTTTTTACTGAAACTTCTAATCGCTTTGCAGATGTCTCTTCCTTTTTGTATGGAATGTTAAGCCTTTTTTTTACGTCTAAACGGTAACTCTTATATTCAGATTCATTTAATTTATTAATGCTTTTGAGCCTTAAAATTTCATAAACTCGGCGAGCTTGTCTCTATAAAAATATAAAGTAGTTCCTATATAATAAAACAAAATACCTAATCATAGAAAAAAATGTTTATCATTTTTTGCATTTTTTACCTTGTTAATTTTAAATTTCTCCCTAGCTTCTGTTGCCATAATTTTATTAAATCCTTGACTAAGATTTTTTTTAGAAAAACTTTCTAGCGTGCTGCAATTAGAAGCATCAACATAATCTCTTAAACGTTGGAAATCTTCTGAGGGATCTTCAACTAAAAAATAAATAAAATTATTAAAAGTTAATAAAATATACAAAACGATATTATTATTTTAATTTTAAAATTTATAGAAAAAATACCTGTAATATCAGTAACTTCTTTACAGTTAATGTATTCCCTATAAATTGCTTTCAATAAGTGGCTGCCAAGTCCAATTTTTTGGAATGGTGGTAAAATTAATATTTGGGCAATGCGAGGTCTTGTACAATTAGGATATGCGTAATACTGATAAACTGTGGCAAAACCAACTACACCATAACGTGTAGAACCATCATCTGCTTTATACAGTTCAAACCTATAAAATAATGTATATAAATAAAAAGATTTTATTAATCTAAGTAAAAGATTTAAAAAAACTTACATATTAAAGTAATGCCATTTATCATCATCCACATCAACGTAATTAGCAGCATCAATGTAGAATAATACAAATGGTCTTAAACGAAGGTGGTAGCTTTTGAATTTATTACAAGACATATCACCTTTGTATACTTCAAAGTATTTTGTTTTCTCGCCGTCTGAAATCAAATGCATAATAGAATAAAAGAATTTTTTTAAACTGCATTTACATAAACAGTATCTCACCATCAACAGAAAAAGAATATATTAAATCTCCTGCTGGTTTAAAAGTGCGTTCTTTAGAAAAAGCTTTTATAAATGAATCTATATTATCATGTACATTAGGTGCAAGTTTTTCTGAAATTGCTTGCAAAGGATCATCTGGTTTAAGATCTTCAAACATCAATTTATTTACTTTCTCTGTATAGTCCATGCCTAAATATGTTTCCAATGAACCAGCTGCAAAGTACAATTTAATTTCCAAATCTTTATATCCAAAAATATTTTCACTGTAAACAAATAATAAATTAACAAAGATAATAAAATGATGTATGAAATGTAAACAATGGAATTTTATAAAAATACTTACCTATCACCAAATATTTGATGTGACATTTCCGGTTTAAATGTTATTTCATCATCGTCTAGATCTTCTATTTTTCGAATAAGTTTAAATTCTAATGCCTGATTACTGCTTACTACAAAAGGTCTAAGCTTAGCTGAAATCTGTTCTTCCATGATGCTGCAAAAAAAAAAATTGATCATTTATTAATTTTAATGGTGTCTAGGAAAAACACTATAATAAACATTTTAAATAATATATACTGGAGTTTGACCTTGAACTTACTATTATTAAAATATAGTTTATTTATAAAAAAAAAAGCTTCAAATGTGATCAGTACATGTCTATACTTAAAAAACAAAAGCAATTAAAAAATAGTATTATTCAGATTGAGTTGTACATCTGAACATTATTTAACATTTAATTAACAAAATGTAGAAGCAAGAAAAGCAGGTTGATTATAACCTAAGCGCTGTTAAATTATATTCTATTTCAGATTCTGTTTTTATTTAATTTTCTTTTATGTTTAATATCACTTTTTATAAAACAACTGTAAAATTACCTGCGCACGTTAATATTGCCTTACGAATAGTTAACCGTTTTTCCAGTGATGCGGCCTGTTGTTTGAAACGTGAAGAGCAGTAGTTCGCGCCAAAATGCCCCCGAAAGTAGAATAGTGTACAGTTAAATTATAATTCTATATAGAACACCAGAAAGTTTAAACCGCATTTTCATGGAGCATAATAATTCATGCGATCCAATTTTTTGCCAGATTATTATATGAATAAAACCCCGGCAAATGTAAAATATAATAATTAAGAATTTTGTAATTTGCAAGGATGCGCAGTAAATGTATATATACATAAAAGTATGTACTATAATACGAGATATATATCAAAAACTTATTGAATTACTCTGAAACACCTTCAAATATGGCAACCCCGTTTAATTTTACACGGAAATTTTGGCGATGCAGTATCGTTTAGATACCAATTTAATGTATTTCAAGAAGCTTGGACACCCAAAAATGAACCTTTATCAAATAATTATAACAATTTATTATTATAATAAATTTTTATAAATAAATTTGTAATATAATAGATAATAAATTTATTTTATGAATTTTAATTTATTAATTTGTAAATAAATGTTTCAGAAATAAAATCTATTTTTAAACATTAAAATTAATTAAAAAATAAAAAAGTCTTATTATTTTACATAAGCCATTTTATATTTTTTTAATGAAGAAAAAATGTTATAGCAATGAATTTTTATTAAAAATTATTAATAGCAATTACAATATGAAAAAAACTTAATATTACTCTAAAATTTACTGCAGAAAACTATTGGTTAAACCTAATCCATTACATTCAAAAATGTAAGAATCACTTTCATCACGAGTTAATGAAAAATTGAGCCCTTTGCTTCCTAGCATAATTTCTGCAACTTGCTTTGCAGTATCTGCATGACAAGTCAAGGATTTCTTACCTACTTTTACTTTAGAAGGGCCTTCAGCAAGAATCATTAAAATAATCATTTGATCTAATAAATGCTCATCTACACAAGAATCTGTTAAAATGGGTTCTAAAAGCTGATTAGCAGCTTCTATTCCAGGAGATATTGGAGTCCTTTGTCTAGATCCCAAACCAGAACCACCAAAAATGCAATCAGTACTTGTCTTGCACACCAAATTAATACCAGATCCATGCCCAACAGCTAAGTGTCTTTGCTCTTTGTATGTCATGATATCAATTGGAGGTACATTAATATCCCTTTTTGATAATTCTTGTGTAATAGTGTATTTAGCATCATTTGTCATTCTTTGAGCTTCATTGAAGTTTACTGAACCAGCAACAAAAGACCACCCTTTAATATCAGTTGGTAAACCAGCATCTAGCAGTGTAATACCTTTTAAATTACAAATGGGTGAAACCCGCATGTGAACTTCTCCTCCTCCCTGAGGATAATATCCTCTTCTAATTATGTCAAGATCAAAATCTGCTCCAAATCTTTTTAAAAAGGGTTTAAATACATTTTTAAAATACTCAATTTGAGGTCCAAAAGGTACATTTGTTCCTCCTTTAAGAATATAAGTAGCAGCTCTTGATGAAAAAAGTGCACAAGGCAAGGCAATCTGAATTAACAAACAAATGCATCCTGCTGTCTTTGTATCTGCTACAAACTCCTGCTTTTTATTTTGTAAAAGATTAGGCTTAAAAGTTAAGCAAGTAGATCCTATGTGAGCTCCAATTACTTCAGCGTTGCACATTTCTTTAACTAATTCTACTCCTTTTAAATGCTGAGCTGACAGACCTGGCTTTGGACGTCCTGCTCTTATATTATTTATTTCAATTGGAATTTGGTACAATGCACTTAAACACAAAGAAATTCTAAGTACTTGACCACCTCCTTCTCCGAGACTTCCGTCAAGTTTAATCATTTCTTGTGGCATTTTAGCCGGTTCTTATATCAATCGGCGATTGATCAACAAAACCTTCCTAAATAATGCAAAATATTTGAATTATAACATATACTTCAAAAACACGTTAAGGATTAATAAATAAACGAGAAACATATTATAACGTACTTAATAATCATTTATTATTATTAAAATAGAGCGCAATAGAATTTGTGAAATATAAACAAACTTTTTGCAATAGGTTAATAGTCAATTGCAGATTGTACAGCTGATTTAAGCTTCAGCGCTGCTCCGCTGCTCCTGCTGCTAAGCTGCTCCTGCGAGAGGTTATGTTTATGCTATCGCCAGGTTTGGTCATTTGGTGAATGGTGAGCGTAGATGGCATTCGGCATTCGGCATTCGGCAGTGCGTTAAGCAGAAATATAACATAACCTTTTTAAATTTGTAAAAGGCAAAAAGATATTTTCTTTAAAGAATGTGTTAAAATATTTAATTGACTGTTTTAAAAATGGCAAACCGTACGGTGAAAGACGCTAAATCGATAAGAGGTACTAATCCTCAGTACCTCGTAGAAAAAATCATCAGATCTCGTATATACGATAGTAAATACTGGAAAGAAGAATGTTTCGCTCTAACTGCCGAACTTCTTGTTGATAAAGCTATGGAATTAAGGTAAATTAACAAAAATTATTAAAAAAAGTTATTTTAATTAAATGTTTAAATTTATTTTTATGCAATTAATAAATAAATATATTTTACGTTCTTTTTGTAATAACAACTGGTTTTAATAATAATAATATTAAATAAAGTTGACAATAATTATTTTTTAGATTCATTGGTGGTGTCTATGGTGGTAATGTGAAACCAACACCTTTTTTATGTCTCATACTAAAGATGCTGCAAATTCAACCCGAAAAAGACATTATAGTCGAGTTTATTAAAAACGAAGAATTTAAGTATGTAAGAGCTCTTGGAGCATTCTATATGAGACTCACAGGAACTTCGTTAGATTGTTATAGATATTTGGAACCACTATTTAGTGACTACAGAAAACTGAGAAGACAAAATAGACAAGGTCAATTTGAATTGACACACATGGATGAATTTATTGATGTTCTGATGAGAGAAGAAAGAGTTTGCGACATAATATTACCTAGAATACAAAAAAGACATGTACTTGAGGAGAATAATGAATTGGGTAAGAACTCTTAATATTTTTGTTAATTAAAAATATTAGATCTTATATTCTTTTACTTAATGTATGATTTATATTTATTTCAGAATCTTACAAATCACCATTAGAAGATGATATGGAAGAAAACATAGAAAGTTCTGAAGATGAGAAAATTATTGTACCAGTCAAAAGGAAAAGAGCAGACGAATATGACGCAGAAAGAGAGCGTCATAGAGAGAGAGACAAAGGGCACTCTCGATCTGACAAAAAGGAAAGACGAAGATCTCGAACAAGATCTCCATCCAGAGATCGTGATCGACGATCTCGTGATGACAGAGAAAAAAAGAGAGAGAAAGATAGATATAAAGATCGGCGAGATCGCGAAAGAGACAGAAGAGACAGAAGAGATCGAGATAGACCTAGGCATTAGACCACTTAATTTTAAGCATTTATGGATATCAATTTAAATAAATACAACTAATTATAAAACGTCTGTATAAATTAAAGTGAAAAAAATTAAAAATTTCTCTAACTTTTATACAACAAAAAAGTGTATTATGAGTGACAGTAGATGGAATATAAGTATATGTTTTTGTAAAATACTAAACTTAAGGAACGTAAATAAAAATATAATTGGTTAAGAAAAGAATCTTAATTTTAATTATTACATGTCTTTCTTGCATTTATTTACAATATAACAATGACCATTCATTAGTTCAAGATACAAACGGATTCTCAAAAAACCTCACCTTTATACTCCTTTTTTTTACATATTACATTTTATACATTTTCACAAACAATCTTTCTTTAAGATCATTAGAAATAATCTTTCTAGAGAATAATACGTCCTATAAAGGAATGCAGTCTGATTGGTTATTAAAATATATTCTTTATACTATTTATACTTGTAAAAATAAAAGAATATATTGCACAAATGAAAAATAACGGTTTTACTTTTAATGGTATTGAATCATTAAAAAAATATTTGTTTTTTTATTTTTGACCACTTAATTTAAATAAATCCCAACTTAAAAAGTAGGCGAATTTAGGATAAATAATCTTTCTTCTTCTTTTTTTATCCACTTTAACAGTTTACCTACAGCATTAATTGCATCTGTTTTTGTTACTAAAGGTTCAAAAGTAACATACAATTCAAACCCAGATGTCACCTAAAAATTATTATTAATGCATTAGTTAGATGTAAACAAAAAACAAAAAGTTATTTGTTTTAAAAGAGCTTACCCATGCTAACATTGTTTCTTGGTCTAATTGTTGAAAAATGAGTTTTAATGGACGACTATCTGAATGCAGCCTATGATGTAAACGTTGATAGCACCCAAGTAACCTGCAATGTATTATTTAAGTACCAATTACTGTATTTTAAAATATCATTATTTGAGGTAAAAAAAATGATTTAAAACCTTTGAATTTCTTCGTCTGTAGTATAGGGAGGCTGAAATCCTGGACTCCAAAATTGCGCAGTACTTTTACATTTATATAGTACATGTCTTATTTCAGGCAATCCAATCTCGGCAGTCGTTATAGAAGCTTTATTCATTGATTCATTTATTGCTTCTAGGCAATTTGTTCTTCTTAATTTTTCCACAATTTTCTAAAAGTAGATTTTGTTATGTTTTGACAATTATCTAAAAAATTGAACAAAGCAATGTTTAATCTTACCTGTCTAGCTTCAGACAATGTAAAGAACACATCTCTATCAACTGTTAGCAATAATAAACAAGCTTGACAATCTTCTGCTAAGTAGGAAACATGACTGTGCATAAAACCATTAGAATCAAATTTTGGCAAACATATAGGAGTCCAGCTCTCAGCAGTTTTAAATGATTCAGAACTATCTACTAAATTCTGAATTAAATGGAGATCAGCTGGATGTATACAAAATTTTTTCATTCTAACTAATGTTATTAATTGATTATTAGCTAAGAGTATTGCAAAAACTAAATTCTAAAAGAGAGGTAAATGTGTATTAGTAAATAATAATAATTAATTATTAATAATTAATTTGTGTATATATGATCAGACGTGTTAATACCTTTATTTTACCACAAGTTTGAATGATTGTCTGTGTAATTGCATCTCTCATAGAAGGGAGAAGAGGTAGGCACTTTACAGCACCAAGAAAAAAGGCTGGTTCCCTATCCATGAAATTTAACAAATGATCTATCAGCCTTTCACTACCAGTTAATAATCGTCTCAGATCAAAATTTCTTCTTTGTTCATACACTCTAGTTAGCTGCGATTGTGTCAAAACAGACAATATCTGATTATATACATACCTACAAGTAAAAAGAAATTTATAAATATAACCATTAAATTTTGTAATTTACATAAAATTTAACTTACGAGAGTTGAAGTATTAGTTGAGGTACACTCTCAAGAGTCTTAGAAACAGTAACTAAAATAAGTGGTCCTCTCACAATAAATACAAAATTTGTGTCTCCTGCATGTACAGATCTAATCATGTCATTCCCATCTTGAACAAACGACACTAGAGCCTGCATAACTCCCATCACTGTGACTAGTTTGTCTTCGGAACTGTACCTAGAGTATATTGGTTTACCAGCTTGACTCAATACAAAAATATGCTTCTTTTGCGCTAGCCATGTTTTACACCTCAGTGGATCCACATCTAAATTGTTTTGTTCAAAGCGTTGCGAAAGTTCATCCTATAAAATTAAAAAATTCGTTACACGACGCACTTTATCAAAACAATCTCATGATTCATCACCAATCCAGTTATCGTACTAATTTGATGTATTTCCCATAAAACATTGTGCTATTTTTTAAACTGGATTAGCAAAGACCTCAAACAATAAAGCTCAGTAAAATTCACACACCACATCGCTATCGAGAGAGACGGACTTCTCAAAATCGTCGGAGGAACTCTTGGACTGCTGGTTGACTGGCGGTGACTGGTTATCGCGCTGAATGTCAGAGATCGTGCTCTGCCTCCTGTCCTCCAGCTCGGCGCGGATCATCTCCTGCTGGAACTCGTCAAGGCTAGTGACGAGCATCGTCTCGGCAGAAGCTCCAGGCTCCATTCCCGGCTCAATGATTACGTCCTCCGCCATCCCCGCGTTGCTGCTACTGCTGGCCATCGCCATCCAGGGAGGTCGACCTTACCGCAGCGAGCGAATCCTCCCTTCCGACAAGCGTACCTGCGGTGTTGCTGGTAATGATGATCAACGAATTTGCGAGCTCGCCCTCATCACGACGGGCCCCTGTCGCTCTTTATTGTTGCTGCTCCTGCTGCTGGTCAACGGCCGACGTGTGTTGTGTACGTACGCCACCATGGAGCAGCTGATTTTTCACGCATACGCATACACCCACAACTTGCAGGGGTGTTTAGGTTAGTTCGTTTGGCAAAAATATCGCTGCGCGAAATTTGAATGACAATTTTTGATATTAAAAAATTTTGAGAATATCATTAATATTTAATGATTGCAATACTTAATGATTTATCGGTAATAATATTTAATATTTTTTTAAATAAAATTGAATAAATAAGTTTTTTTTAATCATTTCTGGTAATAAATGAAAATTAAATTAAAAAATTAAGGAAAATTATGTGTAATGCAAATTATTAGAAATAGATTATCAATTAGATAGTAAAATCGCACCCGTTTTAAGAAATCTTTCATTATAGAATCATATTTATACAATTATAATGATTCAAATTAAAGAAATTTTCAGAATTTACAAGTGTTTCAAGAAACAAAAATATTATAATTCAAAAATGAATAACACTATAAACTTTAAAAATATTAAAATAATAGCTTAAACAAAAAGTTTATAAATTATTAATAGCTTGTAACATACTCGAGTAAGTAAATAAATAAATAGAGGCACAAAAAAAACTCAAAGTATGATTGTTGATGGATTAAAAAAGGAAATTAAATTAAATTATAAAATAGATTTTTTTTGAAAAATAGACTTTATTTTTAGTTAACATTACTTGAAAGTCCATTTATTATTATAAAATTTTTTAAGCATAGAATGATTTCAAAAGCTTTGTAGGTTGAGAAAAACATAATAATTTAAAAAAATGAAAATGAAACATTCAATTAAAGTTACGACAAATATTAATAGTAAATGAAGGTAGAGATCAGAGTTCTTTGTTACAAAGTTTTAATTTCTATGTTCCTACACACTGTTTTAGGGATTTACAATACAAAAACATGAATTCATTATTTGACTTATGTAAAGAACATTACATAATTACGAAAAATGCGATGCATTTACATTACTTTTCAAAATGTTATAGTGCTATAAAATAGAGTTTGCCATAGTGTTGGTATGTACTGGTGACAGGATTCAGACAAGGTACATTCAATTAAAATGTAGAAGATTGAATAGTTGTAATACTAAGTTTATCGTCCTTCAACTGAAAAAAGAAAATTATTTTACATTATTATTTAGAAAATTTAATAATACAACTTCTGCTAATAATTAATACTTACTGTAAGAGGCTAAATCAATTTCGTCAGGAAGTTCGGTAATATTTACGTCAAATCGTTCTTGTACATCATTCAAAATTTTAGCATCTCCTTCATCACTAACGAAAGTAATTGCTAATCCCTTTATAAATAAAAATTATACAATTATATATAAAATTAATTTATGAATTTGGTATAAAAAAACTAAGAACTGTTGTATATATACCTTTGTACCAAAACGTCCAGCTCTTGCTACCCTGTGTAGATATGTATCAGAATCTTCTGGCATATCGTAATTAAAGACTATGTTTACTCTTTCAATATCCATTCCTCTTCCAAAAAGATTTGTTGCCACCAGGATTCGCTAAAATAATAATTTACATTAACGTATTTTTTAAACGAAATAATTTTAAATGCAAGAAAATATAAAAAAGTAATACCTTTTGGAATTCTTTGAATGATTGATATCTTGTTAATCGCTCCTCTTGTGTCATCCCTCTGTGGATGCCAATTGCTGGGAAGTTCTGCTCGGTTAGAAGTTGGGCAAGCGCCATACACCTTTGCACCGATTTCACGAAAATGACAACCTAAAACATAGTTCCTTTCATTGTAGATTATTTAAAAAAAAAAAAAGTATTTTAAATTATGAAAAAGTAACCAACTTGATTGAATTCTAGAACATCTAACAGCTCGAATAGTTTTTTTTTCTTTTCATTTTCTTTGAGTTTCACGTAATGCTGTTGTAATCCGTGGAGTGTCAGTTTTGCTTCATCGTCGACGTAAACCTCCATAGGCTGCGCAAATAATATAATGTTTCACATAATGATTAATTTTGTTTATAAAAAATGACCAATTTTTGGAAAATCGCCAACAATTGCTATTAAAATTATTGAACAAAATGAAACTTTTAAAAACTACACTGATAAAAAAAATTTGTTTCAAATTAAAAAATAAAAGAAAAAATAATACGTCATTAAAAGCATAAAAGAATTAACAACTTTTAAACTGTTATCCAAACAATTATTGCAGATTTACAGTATTAAAAGATGTTAAGTACAATATAAAAACTATAAAAGTTTTTAAAATTTCTTGCAGGTTTAACATTTTTTTACCCAATTTTAATTGGAATACTTTTTAGTGTTAAACTACATACGGTTCGGCGACTCCGATCTCTCAGATATGCCAAGAACGAAAACTGTAGTCATCTGAATAGAACTAAGGTAGTGCACCAAGGAAAATTCAGCAACATCCAACGCATCACATTCCTCTTTTCAGGCCGCGAATAATTGAATGTGCTCCCGGTATATAATAAAATAATATAGTATATTTCAATACTAAAATCTTGCTCAAAACAGTTTGGGAACTTAGGATCGGGTTTACAATATTTTTTCCACTGAATCAGCGGAACCTAACACACTTGAGTGATCTTCCACATTTCAAGTATGATAATTTTTATATTTACGTATGTGATCATCACCGTAACATCCAGTAGAGTAAGATGTTGAAAGTTTTTGGCGATAAATAATCGAAAATTATAATTTTTTGTAATAACGCGGTAGTATTTACGAAAGCTGAATGTGAACCCCAAAAAATTCTGTTTTCGCGATCCCCATACTCCTCTTGCATCTTCTTTCTTGAACTCTTCTTTCTTCTTTTCTTGAAGTCTTCGTCGCCCCCCAACCCTTGATAATTCGCTTTATTATACTATTACCCGACCCTTTGAGATACCTATCATTCATGTTCTATGTACCGCGCGTCTATTGTATTTTATATTTAACAATCAATGTTTAGGTAAAATTGTGTAATTGTATATTGATGTTAAACTGAAAAACGTTGCTTAACATCAGTCAAGAATTGAATCGCAAAGCTTGTTATTCGAGAAGGTGTTGGACGCGATATGAACTCATTTACGAAAAAGCTCGCGAAATTCTGGTGGCTACTACTTTGATGGCGAAGGGGTGGTTACTGTTATGACATTTGTTACTAGAGATGCTCTCAAGGTGTAAATCTACTTGCGGAGAGTTGACATGGTTAGATCCATGACGATTATTGGAATGATTGGAAATTAACTCCTGCGTAGCAGTTATGACGTTGCTTGATTTACCCCACCCCCCGAATGATATTTAATTGACAATTGCGGACGAAGACGGAATTGTAGAGCAAAGTGAAGTCATCACATCTTACATCTTGCATGAATTTCTTGCAGACTGGACGAATTTCCTTGGACAATGTAGCACTAAACATCATGACTTGTTTACCGTGAGGTGTACTTCTAAAAATTTCTTGTACATCTTTACGCATGTCTGCAACAAAGAATGGAGAAGGAACATTAATTTAAATAAACAATAAAAAATTTATAATTTATAAAAATTAATAAGTAATTTACCTAGTTGCTCCAGCATTTTGTCGCATTCGTCAAGAATAAAATGCTTAAGGTTTTTCAAATTAAGTTTTTTACTTCTAATGAGAGCTAAAATTCGTCCTGGTGTACCAACTACAATATGAGGGCACGTATTTTTTAAAACTTCTTCGTCCTTCTGAATGGGTAAACCACCAAAAAATACTGATACCTACAAATAAATTCTTTTATTTTAAACAGAAACTTTAAATTAAAAGCAAATATTTTCATTTAATAGATTTTGTCAGTAGTGGGTAGTGGTGAGATTAGTGTCATCATCTTTGGCTAAGATAATATTCACATCATTCAAAATCCTTACTAAAATAATAAAATTTGTTTTAAAATGAAAATCTATCTTACCTTGACTTGTGGCATGTACTTGCTAAACCTTTCGTACTCTTTACTAATTTGGAAAGCCAATTCTCTGGTGTGACACATAACCAGCACATAAACTTGATTCTCTGCTAATTCTAATTGTTGCAAGGTAGCCAAAACAAATACTGCTGTTTTTCCCATTCCAGACTTTGCCTGACAAAGGATGTCCATACCAAGAACAGCTTGCGGAATGCACTCATGTTGAACTAAATTAATTTCATAATTAATATAAAAAGTCATAGGAATAATAATAAAAATATTAATAAAATCAATATAACGTAACTGACCTTCAGAAGGATGCTCAAAACCACAGTCAACAATAGCCCTTAAAATTTCTGGTTTCAAAAGGAAGTCTCGAAAACCACTACTGTGGATAGAGACGTATGTTCCTTTGACTTCTTTTTTTGCTGGAGCAACTTCTCCATTAGTCTCTGCAATGTGTTCGGTCTGCTCCTCATCTTCGTAATCCAAAAGATCATCGTTGTCTGCCATTTTGTTAAAGTTTGTTTAGTTCTATCTGCAATTAAAAAATGAAATGTTCCATTACTTGCTATTTATTACCCCTTAGAACTTTTTCTGCTGTATCTCTATTATATTATTACACTAAAAATATCATTTTCGCAAAATATACAAAAAAAACCACGCTATGAAAAACTGAATTTATAACCTAAAACGAGAATTATCTATATCTAGCTTTTTCACGTTATCGTAGTATCACTATCTGTTACACGAAATTACGAAAGAAACTGCCGTTGTCTTCCATAAAACGACGCCATTTTCTCGGTCGCCATATTTGCCAAAGCCGGACTTTCCAAGCACGTTCTTTTTTGCTTAATTCATCCAGCGCAAAAATGCTATGAATTTCTAACTTTCAAACAACTAGTCACTTAAAGATTGATACAATCTTAATTTATATTTTAATAGAAGTACAAATAACGTGTAAATGAAAGCGATCAAAAACTCGGGCGTTTTGGCGTCACCCGGCTCAAGTGGGTTCGTCCATCGATCCGTCCCGCGTTCGCAAATAAAATCTTGTTTTACTCAAATCAAACGCTTAAAAGATCATATTCTAACTCCAAATATCAAATATTTCACGAATCTAATACAAAGTACGCAGTGCGTGTTGGAAAATACACAAAGAACAAAATGAAGAAATCGGAGAAAATACAAAGGCGACGTGACTTACCGTTCCACAGAAAGAAACTAACCGCTCGACACGAACAGCTACCTCTGCTACCCGCCAGCCCGCCACGCGAGCGCCAAGCCGGTCGTTTAGTTAACTGTAGGTAAGTATACACTACACAGCAACACAGCACACGCTATAGTGCGTTTCGCACGCTTTTATAAAAGACGGCACATACTCTTACGAGCTAATACTTTGTGACGCCACGACAAAAATCAATGATAAGTACTTCCTTCGATTTGTTCAAATAACAATAAAGACAAATTTTACTTTACCGTTTTAAATTTATGATTACATATTGAAATAAATCTTAACTTTAAACGACCTTTAGTATGAATTATAACGTCAATATAATATAAATAATAATAATATTTGTTGTGTTTTCATTAATTTTCAAAGTAATAACATTCTCTTCAAGCCTTCTTTATCTTTAGCGAATCAATATTTACATTTACATAAATAAATAAAAAAAACATGAATTTTTAATGTTAGTGTGATTTTTATTGAATTCTAAGTGTATATTGCTACTAAGGTTCGAATTTATAGTCGACACTCAATACTCAATACTTGGTTTTACAATATGGCGGCAATGTTAATTGTAAAAAAAAAGAAAAAAATAAATAAAAATAAACAAATATATTTTTAGTGCATTTTGAACAAAAAAAAAAACTAAAAATTTAAAAAGCAATAATTTTTTAAAAGAAAAATTTTTTTAATAGCAAATGCTTGAATTAGAATTTGGCCACCAGATCAAAAGGATCCAAAATTTACTTGCTAGATAATTATTACCTACATATGTGTGTGCATACGCCCCTGAATTTATTTAGTGAGAAAACTGTACTCCATGAAAATAAATTTGCAAGCGCCCTATTTAGAATTCCGAATAAATGTGAATCTCAACATTTATATAGTCTTGAAAGGTTGCATGTTAACAAAAAAGTTTATTAACTTTGCTTAAAATTTTCGTTAATTGTATAAAATTGTCAAATAATGCTAAATAAATTATTCTGGCTTGATAATGTTTTTAAAGATTTCTACGTGCAAATTCGCAAGATATTTTGATTGCTTTTAAGATATAATCATCAATTCAAACATTTTAGCAGATTTGATTATTTAAAAGTAGATTTTAATACATGAATTTAATATTTGTTAAACTAATAAATGAATGAGTCTCAGATTGAACAAAAAAAAAAAAAAAAAAAGAATTCTTTCGATTTAACTAAATTACAAAAAATCTTAATTCCGCCTCCACGCAGTTAATTGAAATTTTAATCTATTCTATAGCATTAATCTTGATTTCATTCCTTATAACTTTAAAAACTAAAAGAAAAAACCCCGTCCTATTCTGAAGCCTTTCAAGCGATTTAATAGGACGTCTATCATCCACAACTCATCTCTTCAACATTTCCCGACGCATCGAATAAAGCCATAAACCTCAAAGGAACGCGAAAAGCCTCCCGAAACCGTCAGCCCCGCCTCTCCTCCTCGCTCCGGCCGCTGAGTTATAATAACTCGGCGCGCGTTAAAAAGTGTTAAAGAGCCGTCTGGAGCTTGCGGCGCGCGACTCCGTACTAAATAAGCATTCGGCCGTCGAGAGAATAGCCACGCTTTTGTATGGCTGTGAGAACCTGCGAGTCGTCTCGAAAAAAACATTAGTTTCCTTCCACGAAATCCAGCGCGTATTATAGTGAACTCCAAGCGGCGAGCTTTTTCGGCGAGTAGCGCAGTTTCGAGAGTTTGTTTGCTTTTGTTAGAATGCTGGTTGCCGCTGCTACGGCTGCTCGGCGAGTTTATTTTAGAAAAAAGAGCATAAGTGGAAAAACTTTAGTTTTTTTTAGACGAGTGGCCGCTATATACAGACGCTCTGTGCGCTTAGTTTTCGAAAATTTCGCATTGCAATAAAGTGGACCGAAAATTTCGCTTGGCAGAGGATTCAGAGGTAATTACTTTTAATGGTTTCTGTGACTAATCAATATGGAAAGTTGAAATAGAATCTTTAGATAATGGCCGTTTCATATGAGACGATCTTAATTTCGGTTAAAAATAACGTTTCGTTAAAATAATGACAGTGGATGGTATTGAGCTTTTAGCTTTGCTGTAGTTACTCGTTGGAAAGTATTTGTATGTTTCTTGAAAGCTTTTTTAAGAAAGCCTTCGCGTTTAGACGAGATTTTAAGACTTCTTTATAAACATTTTGGAGAGCTGTTCAGGATAGAAGTTTTAAAACATGAGTTTTATAATATATGATTTAATCTCTAAAATAATGTTTGAATATTGAAAAATAGCAGAGCTTTTAATTGTTGACAATTTTATTGGGCGGACCGATTTCTAATCTAAAATCGAAGAGTAAACACTTTTATCTTAAAATCTTTTTAAAAATTAGCTCACCATCGAAATGAATAATAAGAAATCTTCCGTATATTAAAATCGAATATTTCTTTGACCTCTCGGCGCTATTCTCGGGTGTGCTTGTACAGTTTTGTTTTGATATGACGTTTGCAGGGAAAAAAGAGAAAACTTTCGACACATTCCGCATAGCTTCCCAACACCCTCTGACACTCGGCACTTTTGGCGTCTTCCTTTGTTCTCGTAGCCTCGGCGCAACTGCGAATTGGCGCGTTGCAAAAGGTCAGCTTAAAAGGCTGCCTCCAGGGAAAACCAGCCACTCATCGCGGCGTCTCCAGCTTTGTTTTCCTAGGCAGCGAAAGCTTTGGCGGGGCTGGCAGACAGGCCGGCCCGCAGACAATAAAAGATCCACGGCGTTCATATTAATATCCCAGTGTGGTGCAAATCGAGCGTCGGCCGCCCGCGCTTTGAAAATAAATCGGGCGGCGGCGGCGGTGGCGGCGAGTCGCCGGGAGCTTCAGTCGGGATACGCGCACCGGGTGCTGAGCTTCCAAATGGGAGGTTTCGGTGGCGGCGGCGGCGCCGAGCCGAGCGAGTTCGTCACCAAGCGCACGTGCTTCTCCTTCCTCTTCTCCGTCGGCTTTCTGTGCCTGCTAGGGGGCTTCCTGCTGGGGAGGTTCGTCTCCGACAGGACCATTCTCATGAGGGAGCAGCGGATGCTGCAGGAGCTCGAGGGCAACGGACTGCTCGCCACCAAGGACCTGCAGGATGAGCTCGTCAGCTTGCTCAACGTCAGCAGTTTCCATGAGGATTTTGAGATGTGAGTACAGCTTCCTTTGGGGGCATCTTGCTGCTTTGTGCTTTCACTCTTCAATCCTTTGGAGTATACCAATCGTTTTGCTAAGATTATTATTTAAAAAAAAATTCTTTTACCAGTTAACTATAGTTAATGATTGACTAATTTGCAGTTCAACCAGTAATTAGTTTTTAAATAATTGTTTATATTTTTACGTATATCTTTTGTACCACTGGACGTAGTGCCCGTCTTTCTAAATAAATAAATAAATAAATAATTTTAGTGCAACTTTGTTAATGGAATAATAACGTATCTTGTGAAACAAAAATTTAGGGACTTAATTAAAGAATGCCTGTTGGTACAAATGATAAATCAAGAAACTATCAAGTTGATCTTATTAAGCCTTCAAAATCTAGTTCTGACATCATCTTTACGAGTGTTATAACTCAAATTTATTAAATTCTCCTATCCTCCCTCTCCTTTCGGCCAAATTAGTTTTCGGAATGAAATATTAATCACTATTAGAATTATTTTTCTGAGTCTAGATTTATTTTTTCGTATTATGTTAATCGTAATTACACAACATCATTTTAATAAAATTTCAATACACTTATTATGTGCACTAAAAATGAAAAGATAGAGGGTTTTGAAATTTCATACAAAAATATCGTGAATGAAAAATGATTTCGAGAAGAGATTTCCTCTAAAAATACCATACACTATTCTAACATAGAAAAAGAGTACATTGTTGTAATACACTGATTGATCTCTTTACGAAATCGTGCTTACCATTTGAATCTTAATAAGCTATAAACCACACGGAATTTCTTAAACTTAATGTGCTGCTTCAAAAAACTGTTAAATATCAATATCATTTTGAACATTAGCCAGAAACTATGTAAATACAGGTCAAGAAATTTGAAAACAAACGTTGGAATATACTGGCACAAAATAAAAGACTACAATAAAATATGCCATTAAATGCTTACAATTACTTTCACGCCTTAGAGTTATAAATAAAATATTTAGCAATGTAAATTTATTTTAAAATACATGATGACTAATTGCGCAAAGAAAACATTGTATTTAAATAATTAAAAATTGTAATTAAATAATGCTATTTTTTGGGATTTTACACTTATGCTTTTGCTTTACAGGGACACTAAGGTTCGAAATTTAAGGCGATTAGGTGTTGACAGGATAAAGGACATTTTCTCTGACTTGAGTATATTTCGATTAAACGTTAATGAAACAAAAACCCATACCATTGCAACAATTTGTGGAACTCAAGAGCAAGGTGAAAATAACAAATAATTTATATGATTTTTGAAAAAAATTAATTCATTCTCGAATTGTAAATAAAAAGCTGCTGATCATGGGGATCTCAAAATTCGTGTTATTTTGCTACATAAAGCTACTTATTTGATAAAAAGTGGTATACTGTAACTACTTTAACTCATAAATTCATTTGAAATATTTAGACAGATACGTAGTGGTATCGGCAAGCGGCGAGGGTTTTGATGTTGCGATTCAAGTAGCGAGAGCTCTGGATAATATTTACCGCAATAAAAGATGGGAACCAAATAGGACTTTGATTTTCTGTGTTTTTCTTGGCTCAAAGGACTTCTGCAGAGAGCGATTTCTCAATCGGGCCAAACCGAGAATCGCAGCTTACATTGCAGTTCACGGAAACGCAGCGAGAGGTTTGCCCTACATCGATAATTTTAAATTTAGAAATTCCTTTGAAAGATCTGGTTTTAATTGTGTTATACTGATAGATTTAATAAACGATCAAAGTTTGCGTGCTTCGTTTCAGGAGGTGATGAAATAGTCATTTCTGGATCTGGTATGGTCCAATCGACAATTTTGGATGCGATGAATATAGTGAAATTCTATCACAAGAATTCGTTTAAAGTTGTACACTCGCCGAATGCGCTTCCAAGATTGAATCTTGACATCCCTCATGCTGTTTTATCTTTCTTAGTAATTATAAAAAATATAATTACATACATTTAAGGTATAAAGTAAAATATAATTAATCAAATGAATGTACTGCTTTTAGGATACAAATACTACTCTTAACGATGTCGAGCAAAATCAAAAGATTTTAGGTCAGATTGTTGGACTGACATTGTGGAAGTTGTCTGAAGAAGTGTTTTTTCAGTGGAATCCTAACTATTTCCATGAAATTTTGAATGATGCTCTAAATACAATACAATCTCCAGAATTAATGGAAACTAAAAGTAAAGACAATTTAAATCAAACATACTGCATTTTATTTTAGTAATCTAAAAAGTATTACTTTTCTACAGATCTTTTGAATGAAACTCTTATAAACTTAACTAATAGTATTTCACATTTTAATTCAGAACTAGACAATGTAAACCTTATGAAGTGAGTAAAACAAAGATTTATGGTAATAAAAAATATGACTAATGCAATCAATTATTTTTGTAGTGCTTTAGATGTTCGCATGATGAATGATCGACTGTTAGATTTAGACCGAGCTATGCTTTGTTCAGATCTATACTTGCATTCTAAAACAGACTTAGCAAAATTTAAAACAGTTCGATATGAACCTAATCATGTTATTAAGTCAAACCTAGATGAAATTATCAATTGTTACAAGGCAGCCAAACGTATTCTTGAAGATCAAGCTGTCTGTAAAACAATATTTAAGGATACTGATGAATAACTGCGACAACTCTATTCATTATTTTTTATAAAGTTGTTTTAATCTTATTTCTTAAAATACTTTTCAATCTTTCATTACAGTCTATGCAGCAATATTTACAGCACCATTTCAAAATTACATCAAAAAAATTAAAATAAATATATGTATATATTATGTATATATTCTGCATGTATATATTTTTCATTCATACTTTTTGCAATAAATCTATCACACACTTCAATCAATGAACACTGGATGCTCCATATCTGATCTCTCGTTCAAACTGTTCTGCTTTCAAGGTACCATCTATTGACTGACAATCTGGATTAAACACAGAATAAGCACTTACTTCACCTTTCTTTTTTGGTCCAGATCTTGTGTTCAAGAAAATAAACACCAGTGCTGAAACTATTAAATAAACAGTTCCAAACTCTACTTTAATAGTGATTGCATACAGTGTGGCCCACAACAGGAAGTACAGGAAGTACATTGTCCATCTATATCGTCGGCTTGGTGGCGGTGTTAGATCTATACTCTCCTCTGATATGATGCTCTCGAGGTCATCCTTGTCCTGCAATCTTTCATATTCTTATTTTTGTTAAGATAACACAATTTTTATTAGATGTTCTTTTTTTAAAAAAAAAAAAGAAAAATACAAAAACAAAAAACAAAGAAAATATGAGTTTTTATTATTGACCTATTAAACAACAAAAAAAGATAACCTTACATCAACAGAGGAAGTGGGACTCCGCTGCCACGACAGAGCTTCTTTTATCGAATTTTTCGCAGCTTCCACCATCGCTTCCTTTCGCTTTTTACTTCGATAGGCTGCGAGTTTGGCATCCATTGAAATCTAAAGAATTGCTCAATCAAGCCCGCCGAAATGTTCACTCAATGGACATTTTTGGCAACACCTGTTGAGAGACGAACACAACGAACGAACAGCTGTCACCTCGGACGCCACTTTAAATTGCGTAAACAAAACACGCGCGACGTTCCGTATTTCCCGGAAAAAGCGTCCGATGGCGCTTCATAAGCGAAATTTAAAATTTTCAGAGCCCTCGTTTTTTGGCATTGATTCTCAATTGTCAACCAAGTAATATTGTAAATAAACATTTTGAAATAATTAGTTTCCGCAAAATGCAGGATTTAAAATTGATAGAGAGATATGAAAAGTTGATCGAACGTCGTATAAGTGATGTCTTGAGCATGTGGAAAATTTCAAGCATGATAATCTACTTTGCAACTTCCTTTTCGAGCTTTTTAACTGCGACTTTTTTTCACACTTTCGTGGTACCGTATCGCAATTAATAATGTCTCTTTTTCTATAGACAAACATTTTCTGTTTTAATTTTAGTACCAAATTTGCGGAGGTCACTGCCTTTTCTGGGCGGAGGTAATGCTAGATCCAACTCAATGGAAAAGTTATGAAAACGGCACGATAAAGAGGATAAGTTATGATCATTTACACACGGCTAATTGGACCCACGATATTCACGTAATTCCACAGATTCAGAGCGCCTGCCACTTGGTTTTTATCTCTTGCATGATATCCTTCTTTATTGCCACCTTTTTACTCGCCATGTTCACGATCTGTGGTAGAGGAGGTTCTGACTCTGTGAGGCAAGTTTTTTTTTTAATATTTTGAGCATTAAATTTCTTTAAATTAAAGATTAAGAACGTTAAAGTTAAATTTTAATCTTGTTCTAATAATATTTCTAATAATATGTCTAATAATATTTATAAGCTTTTTTTTAATTCTTTACCAAGTAAGAATAAGATCGAGGATCTTCTATAACTTTTAAAGCAAGTTCTTCTGCAAATTGTTAATTTATTATGTTATAAAATCTTTTATATTATTTTCATCGAGTTATATATACTTATTCTACAAAATTATATTTATTAATACTGAACCGATAAGTTTTTCAAGAAGCAAAAAGCAACGCTTTTTGAAATTCTTTAAAATAAGTAAAATACATCAAATATAACTTTTATATTTGAACTACAGATAATAATCTATATACAGCTTATTTATAAAAAAAAACTGAATTATTTTTAAAGATTCGAAGCTCCATGGAGAATCGTAATTCCGGCGTTATGCCTGAGCTTAATCATGACAATTCTAATGCATAAGGTCACAGTCGATTTCGAAAACGGATATTTTCACTTTTCCAGCAGTCTTTATGCCCAAGCTAACTTGGTTCTAAAACTAAATAATGAGTCCTATCGATACACAAGGTACTTATCGACACCGCGATCCAAACACTTTCCATCGCTTCTAAATGCAAAAAATTCATTTTTCAGCGAATGCAGGGTGCTTTACGACTATGTCAAGTCGCACAACGACGGCCGATTAGATCCGTGCAAAATGTTGTCGCATATTTACGTAAGCGTTCAAAGACGCGCTCAGATAAACGAGGAATTGATTCGAGAACGTAATTTGTAGGTCTCGACGAACATTATGGTTTACAGCTGGTTGACAATACTTTTGATACATTGCGCAAGGGTTCTGACGAATGGTGATTTTACGCTGCTGAAAGTCAGGATTTATGAGGTACCGGATAAAGGACGGAAGCGAGATGCTGTTCTTAAATCTGTATTAAAAAAAAATCGAACCAGTTTCGCAATCCACATTCACAAGGAGAAAGAGCTTTAGGATAAGATTTTTTATTATTACGCTACTGATTATTATTATTATTATTATTAAGCCTTTCAGTTACTCGTTTTTGTTTTAATAAATTTTTCATTTTCAAATCATCTGCTCGTAGTTTTGATCTGAGATTTTCATTTCGTTTTTTGTACTTTGCAATTTCTTTTACGGCCGCTTCCATTTTTATGAGCAAGAATGGGGATTCCAGAAGGCCGATTTCCTCTCTGAGTTTCATAATATTTTTGAAAAGTACTGCTCTTCGCTTCAAGAGTTTGACTGCCTTCGAGTGTTCAACTGTACTCTCTGTAGTTGCCGCGATTAAAGTAAAGGATGCTTTCTTGATTTTTTGCTTGTAGAGATCCGATTCTTCTGCTATATGTCTAATAATCTGGAAAAAAACGATTGAAATATTATTTTTATTTTTTAGAAGCATTTTTATTGCAAAGAATACCTTATTCCGAAAAAAATAATTGCACGTAACGTTCTTTTCAATAAATAAAAATTGAAAAAACGATTTTCTCTCTAAGATAAATACTCGTTTGAAAAATAGTATTCGAACTCGGTTAATTTACAAATAATGTTTGCAAAGTCATTACTGTTTAAAAATAGACTACTGGAACGATTTTATCAAAAGCAAAACAAGTGGAAAGTTGGAAAAGGCGGCTGAAAAGAATACCGCTGCGTTCGAGTAATTTTTGTCTCCGATCCTCTTCATGTGGTCCTTCTGCTCCTCGCTCTTCTCGGTGTAAACCTCCTTCTTCTTGAGCATGTACTCGTAATCCATCATGGAATAGCCGCGTCCGAGATTGTCGCACTTCTCGAGGCTGACTTGCAGCTTCTCCAGCTGATAGTGCAGCTGCACGAAAGCAAGACGAATGATCGCGACGTCGTTCATCCGCCGCCGTTGATTCATCAGCAGGTGATCGACCTCCGCCGCCCAGGCTTGCTTGCTGGTTTTGAGCGGCTTGATCTTGCGACCGACAGTCAGTTCGCGCTCCATCAGAGCCTCGAACGCCTGGTCGAAGTTTGAGTTCGCGACCTGGAATTCGTCTTGTAGGGTTTGCACCTCCACTTCGAGGACTCTTTGGCGGTGCTCGATGTCGTCGCGAACCCTTTCGAATTTTTCTAGCAATGCGAAGTAGCTAAAAGCCGATTTTATCGATTATGCTTTCAATTCAGTTAAACTGATTAGAATTTACAATTAAAACTTTTCTGATTTTCTGATTAAATTCTAAGATAAGAAAATCTATACAATTTTCAAATTGGAACAATTTAATAATTTTTATATATCATAGAATTTTCCTAAATAGAGTTTAAAAAATGAAGCAAGAATCAATGCATCATTACCGATTATCTTGAAAAATGATATAGTCATCGAACTTGTCGATCGCGGAGAGGTACCAAGACGTCTGCTTAATATAAGCCATGTACTGCTTGAGGAGAAACTTGTTCTTGGCCATGATCAACCTGCGCTCGGTTTGGATTTCCTTGAGAGTAGCAATCAATTCCCCGCGATCGACCAAAGTTACATCGACGACCCCCAACTCGTGCAGGTCATATTTCGTGGTGGACAATTCCGACGGGGTGACCACGTCCTCCTCCTCGTACGAGCTCTGATCGTCATCCTTGGGCGGGTAGTCGAAGAGCGACTTTTGCGACTGAATCGGCAAGGCGTCGAGTCCCTCGTCCTCCTCGTCCTCGAACACGAACTCGCCGAAATCCTCCAGCTGCTCCGTGAAGTCGGCATCTGTTGTTAAGCTTTGATTAGCTTTTCTAATAGAAGAGATAATAATAGTTATATGGTAAGAAAAGTGCAAGCTCACTGTTCTCCTCGGCAGCGTTAGACATTATCGCAGGCACTTAAAATTTTCTGGGATTCTGAGATGATAACTGATTTTTTAAACAATAGAAGCACAATAAAAACAAATGCTGATGGATTGGCCGAGCTTCTTTTAGCTTTATCAAAGCATGTTTTGCTTCCGCGTGTACTTAGTTTTTCAAGCAATTTATAGCGATAAGATGTTTTAATTGCAGTGATTTGCAGAAAGCGTGATTTGCATATTCAAGTGTCAAAATATCGTTTTATTATAAGTGTATATTATCATATTTCGATGACGCAAAAAGTAATCGACAAAAAGTCTTACAAAATACTAGAAATGCAACGAATATCTAACCGCTTACAAAATAAATTATGTCATAGTTGGCACGTTAAACTGGTATAATACTTTAATTATCTTGTTGGTGGAAGCGTGGCACCAAATATCTTTTGATTTGTATTATTGGAGGTCCACATGTTTATGAATTCAGATTATCTAATTACTCTTAATTTTGTTAATCAAGTAGATCTGATAAAACAAACAAGCTTCATTTTAAATTGAATCTTTTTATATTGTAAGTCTTAAGATAACGGAGTGGCACAAATAGAATACGAAAATATGATTTGTTTTCTATAAATTTATTTCAGTCAGTATATTACATCTGCATTTTTCGTTTCTTCAAAATGCGACTCTTGATTTTGCCCTCGCGAAGGTAACACCCGCCAATGAATGCGGTGTCTTTGCTGGTCCTCTTTGATTTGGAAGAGGCAGGAAAGTTCGGTGTACAGATGGTAATAGTACTTAATTTTATAAAAATTAAGAAAGGTAGAAAATTCTTTTAAATAAATGTCAGAGTTTTATTATATCTCCACGTCAATAAATGAATGATTCACAAATGAAAATTGAAATGGACAATTTAAAATTCCTAATTAGTAGAAGAGTCAACGAATCTCGTATTCATAGCGGCCTCTTTGCGCATGTTTCTACCCCTTAGCACCATATCTTGACAGTGCGAGTGGTGCACGTCCTTAGTAGGCTCATCATCGGCATCTCTCAATTGAATCAAAAACATACGTCTAGGCCTGTCGGACAGATTCACGTAAGATCCGTGGAGCAGCAGGTAGGAGAAGACGACAACGTCGCCCTTCTTGGCGTGGACGGGTGTAGCGCCGGAGATGGGGAACTGCTCGGGATCGACGTAGCGGTACTTCTGACCGTTCTCGTCGATTAACTCGCGTTCCTTCAGTGGACCCAACTTGTGGCTGCCAGGGTAAACACAAAGACCACCATTTTCTGGGGTCGCGTCATCCAGGTGGATGAAAACTGCCAACATGGTGTGATTCTTGAACGGGAAGTATGGGTAGTCTTGGTGCATCAGATAAGGAGCACCCTTTCCTGGGGGCTTGATGTGAGCTTTAGTGTGGTGCAGGAGGACGTTGGGACTGCCCATGATATCCTCGATAGCGTCGAGAAGTTTGGGGTGAAGGAGAAGTCGGGTGAAGGTTGCGCTGTGTTGCTGTAGGTTGTGGATGGATTTTACCTAGAAAATCATTTAACGTTGAATTGGACACTTGAAATAATTTGTTGAATTAGAAAAGAATTAACTTTTATATAAATTTCATTAAATTCTTTTCGCTATTCTAATAATTTTTATACTTACAGAATAGTTAATATTGTTAGCAGCCTTTTTCATGTCTTCACCTTTCCATGCACCTTCTAAACCCTGCATGTTTTCCTTCTCCTTTCTGTTGAACAAATCATTGTATTCATCATAGATTTCTTGAAACTCTTTCTCATTGAATAATCCTTCTAATTTCACAAAGCCATTCTCTGTATAGGAATCTTTCTGTTTAGGAGTCAGTAACTTGAGTTTGCCCATGTTTGGTAAGAATTGGATGTTCTCTCTCAGGAGTAAGCTGAGAAACTGAATTAAATGTCTTTTCACTGGAGTTTTAAATACTAAAGTTTCAGCCAAAAAAATAACGATATGCATTACTGATTAAAACATTCACATCATGCTGACGAGAGCAACAACAAATAGTGTTTGATGAAAAATTTTAAGTTTATTATTTTTTAATATTACCTGAACGATACAATATTTAAATATCTAACATTTGAGACACTAACTTAATAATAAATTTTCAGTCCTAATTTTTTTCAGATAATATAAGAAATGAAAATAAAAAAAGTCAATGGAAACCTAGCAAGTGATGACCTTTTCTTGATATCTCTTTAAACCAGTTGAAACTGATTAATATGAAGTTACTTAATATCTTGAACTTGGCACTATCTATTTTCAAGTAACGAACAGGTTTAATTGTTGCCTTGACTTTTTAAAAAACTATATAAAATATTATAAAAATAAAAATATAAAATTTTTTTCTAAAAAATTTTCCCTTAAATTAATTAAGTACTTTTTAGTAAAGTAAAGAAAAGATATACATAGTTTATAAAATTGTTTACGTAAATTTTCTTTAACAATATATATTCTCATATTGCAGATTTTAGTATTTCATTAATTTAATCAAGTACTATTTACAATAAAAGTCTACTTATAATTATCTTAAAAATTTAAAACCTTTAAAAACTTCTCTTGACTGAAACCATTGATAAGAAATTTCAGATTCATTGTCTAATTTTTCTACAATAACTTTTTCATCTGTATAATGACCACTAAAAGAATCATGATAAACTTTGATTAAATTATCACAGTTGCAATTTGGAGAACTATCTTCACTGTAATTTAGTCTCACACAAAAAGTGTTAAAATTTTGTGAAGATAAGACAAATTGTGGTTTGGGCAAAAAAAATTCTGAAATCTTGTTTGGATCTCTCTTCTCAACAAGAACAAAAGTATTTGTGAGTCCTAAAGGTGCAGCCATTTCGTCTTGCAATTCAGGGCATTGTAGCATTGACCTAAAAATAACATTAATTTCAAAATTATAATAACTACTATTGATGTGAATTTTTAAAAATTATCATGTAAGAGAATTATTATTCACCTCATAACATTTAATAAAGATTTACGATAAGAATGTTGATGTTCTAAATGAACATTGCTATCCAAAATCTTATCTGGTAACTCAAATTTTATGCATAATTTTGGTGATACAATTGTAGCTCCAATAACAATTACAATCTTTTTGACATCGCATCCTTCAAGAGAAAATTGTGAAGCTAAATGATTAGATACATTACCCCAAGAGTTAACTAAATTTTGCATTGCTGAAAAGTTTCTGTCAGATGGCTTTGAATTTGCGTGAAGTTTTATCAAAGAGTCACAGGATAGAGGAATTTGTTGCTTCTGGTACATAATATATTTCAAAACTTCAAGTATTATTTGTGAACAGGTATGACCTGTTAAAGGTTCTTCTAAATTCACAGATATATGTGATTCAGTTTTTTTATTATGTCGAAACATTTTTGAAAGATAGAAAATTTATTTGACTTTCAATAAAATTTGGAGTTTCGAAGTCAGGTTATTTTACGGTGACGAGTCTTTCACGTTTCTTTTCAAATCTATATCCTTGTAGTAAGTTTGATGTACTACAAAATTGTTGATCAAATACACATAACATTTAATACATTTTAATTATCTCAATCACGGTTTTGGTAAAAAAATTATCACATTTTTTGAGTAAACGATGTAACCTAACTCGTTTTTGTAAACTACGCACTTCGAGGTCACGTGGTAACAACAATAATCTCGTACTCGAATAACGATTGAATTTCGATCTATCGAAGAATTAACTTTACAACATAACCTTAAAATCTAAACTTTTTGCTCCGATTGTTTGTACACAATCGGTTGACATTTACGTGATCGCTTTAGTTTGTAGAATGTTCGTCTTATTGGGCGAATTAAATTTTTGGACATTCGACAATGACGTTAACGTTAAGGACACAGATTTTGGTGCTTTCAGGTATAATTCCGTCCGTTTCCTTATATTCCACCTACCCGTGATTAACATTCCACTGTAATGCGGTACATAATTACCGAAAAGCACGTAAAGTACTGTTACATGCGTATTTTACAAATAAAGAATTTTTTATGAATGAGAATTTTTTAATTTAAATTATTATATTGAAATAAACGGATTGATTACGTAACTATAAATAAATTATAAATAGTGAACAAAAAATTTTTGTTAATAAAAATTATATTTTTTAGCTACCATGACAAAAAAATTGATAATGTTTATGAAGAAGGAAAAAGATCTTATGCTCAAAAGCGAGGGATGGTTTATGTTCCACAGAATAAAAAAGGACATAAGATGAAAGATGCTGTTAAATATTTAGAGGTAAATAAATCTTAGCCTACTTCATATGAAAACAGTGTCGTTTATTATTATATTCACACAGGAACAATTAAGAGATTATTCAACTATACATTGTCAATGGTTTGACTATTGTACAATGCAAATAATGCTTAGTTCTGGCTTATTAATATATATACAAGTTGATCTTCGCTCAGGAGATATTCAAAAAATTGTGTTTGACAAATATTTAGTTGGAAAACTATCTGATAGATTATCTGATGGTAAAATTCAATTTAGACTTTTAAATTATTATATTCATTTTTGTAGTTAAAATATATTTATTATTGTTTTGTAGCTATAATAACAAAAAATTATTTAATATGCACCTATAATGATAGTCAAGTTACTTTGGTAAATTATATGAAACAAAAGAAAAATATATTTGACAAAATAAACAGACTAGATCCAAAAGTGTGTACATTTGATATTTGTGGACCAAGTGGACGTAGATTAGAAAAAAAAATACAGCATAATAGAACAGAAGACTTGGTGAGAATATCATTTTATTAAATAAAGCAATTTAAGTACAATTATACTAAAAGTTTTTGTGTATTAGATTTTGATATGGTGGAAATCAGCTATGAATGAAGTTTATCCATGGAGTCCAACAGTCAAAGAACATGATCGTGCAAATGTGCATCTTTATAGACTTACTGGGTATAAAAAACTTAATTATAAGATGCATTGTGGGGAAATTTTGCACCTTTCCTTTGGTACTATATCTCTTTTTTTTAATTTCTTTGAATTGAGGTATTTTATTTGATTCTCACTCAGTTGCACATTCTTTTCTTCTGTCTCTTGATCTATTTGCTTTTGCTTGTCAGCTTTAGATTAATAAATTAGATATTATTAATTTTAAATTATAACTATCATTATATTTTTAATACAAGATAAAATTTTACTTTTGCATTGTCCTCTGCATATACATAAGTGCTTTCTTTTATGAGCAATCCAAAAAGCTTTTTTGTATTCAGAAGATCTAGAGAGATTTTCAGCAGTCTTGCGATCAATTTTTTTAGGTAGTTCCCATGTTCCCTAATAAATTTAAACAACAATTTTCAAATTCAAACTTATATTTTATTTACATGTTACTTACTTTGTAATTTCCCCAAGGATCAGATCTTTTAAAACTAGCAAACAATCGTCCATTTAAATGAGCTTCAAATTGTGTTGTTTGACAATGTCTTGTTGGCCATTGACAATGCCATCGTGGTACCTCCCAACATTGTAGTTTTGTTGGTATAAAACCATCTTCAGCCCAATGAGCATGCCAATTTTGAGACATCCTCTTTAATTTTTATTTTTTAAATTTGTTTGAGAAACAATAAATTTTGTTCTGAATGAGTTAGAAGTAAACCAATGTATTGATCAAAATAATTGTTTATTTCCATGGATACCAGAACATCTACAACTTAACCAACCTATTATAATAAAATTTTTGGATTTTAGGATTAAATTGGAATTGCTATGCTATCTTAGGACAGAATTTGATCCATTGTGCATTACATTTAGTACCAATTATGATAACGTTTTTCATTCTTTGGAACAGAAAGTTTCACGAAAAGTGAGTATTTTATTTTTTAGAAAAGATAAAACGTATATTTAAGTTTTTTTGTTAAATACTTGTTATAAAAAATGCACGTTTTTTTATAAATTTTAGGGTGAAGTCACAGTTGAATGGCGTACTTATGAAGTTTCACAAAATGATAAATTACAAAGGATAGCAGTTGTTTCTGTACCTTTACCGACTCATACAAGTTGTGTTAGGTTTTCACAAAATCAAGAAATATTGCTATTATGTTGCATTGATGGTTCAATTACACTTCATGATCAATACAAAGGCACCAATAACAGTATAAAAGCAGCTTTTGTAAGTAAATTTTAAAACTCCCGTTTTTAGAGAGCTTAGGTTTTTGTTATGTTATTATTTGAGCTATTGTTTATTTCACATTCAGTCTAATTTCCAATTTATTTAATTTTCTAGATACCAACTTTGGCTTGTTGGCATAGTAATGGAAATATTTTTGCAATTGGTAATGAAAGGGGTCAAGTGCAACATTTTGATATTGCACTGACTTGTGTTAAAAGTCAAATGCTAAGTGAAGACATTGCACCTTCAAACATTATAGATTTATCTTCATATTTTAGGTAATTTATTGTATTTGTTATCTTATTACAATACAATCTTATTACAATAGTAAACAAGAAAAGTTTAAAAAACTTTTTTTCTTTATATTTAAAAGGACACAGCCTGCTCTTACAAGATTAGAGTGGAATAAAAAGAGTGATCCCAATTCTTTTATTGAGTATTACAATCATGGAGATTCACTTTTTTTGTTATTATTTGAAAGGTACAATTATAAATTTCTGAATCAAATATTTTTTTATTACTCCAATCAAAATCAAATAATTATAAATTTTTTTAAACGAATTTCAGAGGTCCAGTTGCAATAATTAGAATAGTTGAGGGAGAAAATCTTTCTGGGGACGACTTAGTACAAAAATATTTAGCCGTATCACAAGTTCAGCAAGCAGCATCACTTTTATTATCGTTGAATTGGGATTTATATCCCGATATTTGTATGCATTCATTAAACCAAATAGTAAATTATCTTTTTAAACTACCATTAAATCCTGAAAGAGAAAGTACGAATTTATGTTACAAATACAAAGATTTTTAAAATCATTTTTCTATAAATAAAATTTTTTATTTTACAGGTCTGATTCAAAATGTCTTAGGTAGTTTTCATGTTCCAGTAAAACCCATATGTCAGTCAGTTCTTGAAGAATATGGAGATGAAGTAAGAGATTTAACTAGAAGATTTTTTCATCACCTTTTGAGGTACAATAATAAAATCTGAGAGTCTTTATCATTGATTTTTCTTTATTCAGTATTTTATATTTTAGATATAGATTATTTGAAAAAGCATTTCGATTAGCAATCGATTTAAGTGATCACGATCTTTTTATGGATATTCATTTTTACGCAATTGTCTTAAAAGACACAGAAATGGCAACTGCTGCAAAAGAAAAGGCTGAAGAAATAATTAGTAGATGTAACAGTTGCAGCAGTTCACGTAAGTTTAAAAAAAATAGATTTTTACTTGAATTATTTTCAATTTTATACTTTTTAGCTAATTTGTAACTATTATTATAGATTCAACATGTTCGCGACCTTCATGCTCTCTTTGTTCAGACTCGGGGAGTGAAAAGGATGAATCATATACCGAAGACACAGAAAGTGAAGAATTTCCAAAGAGAGAAAAAGTTCACGTTAAACGCTCTGCCCACTACAAGCATTCCAAGAATCCTCATAGCCAAGCTCCACCTCTTCCTGTTCTTTATCCTCCAATATATAATACAAGTGGTTTAATGTCGACATCTTTCAATGAAACCACTGACAAAAGCGAAAGTAATTTAATGTCTACGCCTTTTAACTTACCCAATGGTAGTATTCCCTCGACTTCCTACAACTCTACTGCGCCTAATTTTATTTCTAATTCTTTCTTAAATTCAATGCCTTACACGCAACAATCAGCTTTTACTCCTCTGACAAATACAAATTACACTCAATCAATGAGAAGCTATGATAATTTAATATCACCGTTCCGAAATCTCTCGCTTTCTAATCAATTAACGCCTAGTGTGGCACAGTCGTCGCTTAATAGTATGTCCTTAGAAAATATTACGAGCTCTTATCAAATGGGAAACTTTATGTCAAGTGCACTTAACACTTCGCCATTTGAATCTAAAGTAATAGAAGTTCCGTCCAGTTTAACTATGTCCTCTGTAAATAATACTAGTACTGATGTTATGTCCACATCATTTAGCAATCGTTTATTAATTACAGAGTCTACCTCACAAAAAGAAACTTATGTTGGTGTAGAATTTGACAATGAGAAAAATTTAAATGGATTAACAGTATTGAAAGCTGGAACAACTAATTCTCCACAAACAGATGATCCAGTAATTACAGTAAAGCCTACATCTGCGGGAGATGAAACTGGCAATGATCCAAATTCGTTGTCCTTATTTAATTCTGGAAGTAATCTTATGTCTACATCTTTTAATGATCCAGAAGATCCTAATGAGGACACTAATTCCAATTCTTGTGATAGTAGCACAAACAGTAATTCAACTTCAAAACAAAAACATTCTGTAATGAGTATTCCACCACCACCTCCTTCTATAACAGATTCTTTAGCAAACTATATTCACAATTTACCAAAGAAAAATTATGTTTTATCCAGAAGTACCCCTGGTCTAACAGATGTAGACAGTCCTCTTTTAAAACTTCAGCATGTAAAACCATTACATAATACCCCTGGTTTGCTACAACAGCAAAGTTCAGTTTCAAACATTTTGCAAAATCATCACAGAAATGCCAATTTCCAATCTACTCGAAAATATAGATTAGATTATGATTTGGATTATGTTCCATTTCATAATAGTTGTGATAATTTAAGTAATTTACATTCCAATATTAATCATATCAAATCGAACAGTTATAACATTTCATCTAAATCACATGATAGTACACACTTTAAGTTAGGATTTTCACAAAGCAGTACAAATCTCAATATAAATAGGGAGCATAGATTATCTTCTAACATTCCTCCATTGCCTGTTATAAATTCCTCTGTCAATGACAAATCCTCTTCTCCACCCGTGACATCTGCAGATGCTTCAGCAACAGTTATAGAGAAGCCAAAAGTGAAATTTTCAGACACTGTTACACACATTTTAGTACCAACTTCAGTAAATTTTTTTTTAATTTAAATGTCTAAATAATATTAAAAGCACATCAAAATGTTTATAAAATATTATTTTTAGGGACCAACGTATCGGCCGATTCAGAAACGTTCAGTTCCACAAGTGCACACTATGGATCCAAAACGAGAATTAGCAGAAAGTTTACCACTCTGCTTAGGAAATGAGGATTATCTTAAAGACTTTCAACCTTTGGCAAGTAAGTAGTGGTTTTCAGGAATGTTTACTCATATTGATACTCAAACTCAAATCATTTTTAAAAATTTTCAGAAGAATGTGATAAGCCAAAAGAAAATATAAAAACAGAGGAAACTGCCAAAATCAAAGTTGTACATTTTGGTCTTTTATAGTGTTCAATTTAATTGGTGCAAAATAATTTTAATGTAAAGAAACTTTGTTAAACAGAGTTTTTGTTGAACAATGAAGAGTATTATTGTAGCAATATTCACATATTTTTATACACAACTATATTGTAAATATTCCTTTATATACTTTTATATAATTTTATAAAATAAAGATAAAATTTTATATATTACATAAAAATTTAATATTTATTATATGTAACTAAAATCTATTTCTTTTTCATGGTTTCTAATTCACCCTTTAAGTCTAATAATTGTTTATCTGGAACAAATCTCTTATTTTCCTTCTGAAGATCATATTCTTCAATGTCTAATGTAACACCTTCAGGTAGAGCCTTTTCAAGGACTCTTATGAAAATTGGTAGATGTATAGAAGACACATTAGATATTTTTAAATGTCTTTCATAAACATTTAAATAATATTCAGCTTCTGATACTGTTGATTTAGGTTTAAATCTTATAATTTTTAGTTGTTTGGCAGGCATAGCATAACTAAAATATATATATATATATATTTTTTTTTTGAAATATTGGAAATTAAAATACCTTAAAACATTTAACTAAATTATATTACCTGTCTTCTACATCAAAATCCATTACATTTGCTATTTTGTGAATCCAGCTTTGATAATGTTCCAAAATAGGAAAATCATATCCTTTTATTTGAACTGATAAAGGAGGATACAAGGGGTATTTTGGTTGTAAGGCCTGCAATTAAAGTTATATTTATATATATATATCTTAAACTACCAGAATAAAAAATAAAAATTAGTTTTAGATGTAATTAATTATAACCTCCAAATAATCGGGTTCATAAATGCTATAAAACCTTGGCAAAATCTTATTCACCAAATTTGGTCGAGCCAGTGAAATTAACTAAAAATATAATTCAATAAATTAATGAAATCGCATCTTATAAATTTAAAAATCTTTTATTATTTACAATGTAGAGAATGTAAGATTAAATCATGTTACTATTTGTTAATACATTTACCTTTTTAGAAAAATTTAGAGCCATATTAAATAATCTACTAATAAAGCTCTAATGTATTAATTAGATGCAATTAACAATCATTCTAAATGTTAAAATAAAAATGATAAACACCAAGTTAGTGCTCTAGCAGAATAAAAGAAGCGAGCGCCGGCCGAACCGAACACACATGGGGCGCGCGTCAGCGCCTCTATTGACAAAAAATTCTTGACGCCATTGGTGAAAAGAAAATTAGGCGAAATTGGTTAGGTCTGTTTTTTGAAAAAGTTCAATGCAGCAAAAGTGCGTTGCGCCGGCTCTGTTGGTTTTTTTCAGAATGTGCATTAATCCACGTGCATAAGAGTTTTCTGTCATAGAATAAGTCCATGTGTTCAAAAGTGTGCGATTAGTAAATAGTTTAAATTTAAGGCTTTAGAAAGAACGCATTGGCTTTATCACAATGGTAGATAAATTGAGAAGATATGAAAAAATAGATTTTCTTGGAGAAGGACAGGTTAGTTCGTAAACTCGTTTTTTTAGTAATATAAAGAATTTTCTGAAATCTGTTCTCGTATTTTTATGTTTCTTTATAGTTTGCCACGGTTTATAAAGCTAAAGATTCTGCAACAGATAAGATTGTAGCTGTGAAAAAGGTATGTTTAGAATTATATTACTTGAAAAAACTAGAATATTGTATTTACGTTATTAATTGTAGATCAAAGTTGGAAGTCATGCTGAAGCCAAAGATGGTATCAATAGAACAGCTCTTAGAGAAATTAAATTATTGCAAGAGTTGAAGCATGAAAATGTGATTGGATTGTTAGGTAAGTAATTTTAGTAAATGTACTTTTTCAAATACTATAATTTAATCAAATACTTATTATTTAATAAACATATTTTTTGTAGATGTTTTTGGTTATAAGTCTAATGTTTCTCTGGTGTTTGATTTTATGGACACTGATTTAGAAGTAATAATAAAAGATAATTCAATAGTATTAACACCTGCCAATATTAAGTCATATTTAATACAAACATTGCAAGGACTTGATTATCTACACTTCAACTGGATTCTTCATAGGGATTTAAAACCGAATAATTTACTTATCAGCAGTGAAGGTGTCTTAAAAATTGGAGATTTTGGTTTAGCAAAGTTTTACGGTTCTCCTAATAGGATAAACACACATCAAGTTGTTACAAGATGGTATCGAGCTCCAGAATTATTGTATGGTGCAAGGCTATATGGAACTGGTATTGATATGTGGGCAGTTGGATGTATATTAGCTGAATTATTACTTCGTATTCCATTTTTACCTGGTGAATCTGATCTGGATCAGTTGACTAGGATTTTTCAGGTACAATACTTAAAAATTCTATAATCTTTATAAATAAAAATAATAAAATTATAGTTGATTAAATTTAATAAATTTTTATGAAACTGTTGCAGGCTTTAGGAACACCGACTGAAGAAACATGGCCTGGAATGACACAGTTACCAGATTTTATACAATTTAAGCCTTTTCCTGCTATACCATTGAAAGATATATTTACTGCTGCGGGTGATGATCTTCTCGATCTACTTGCTAGTCTATTAAATATAAATCCTCTAGAGAGGTGCACATGTGATCAGGCATTACAAATGCCTTACTTTAGTAATAAACCAGTACCAACACCAAGGTCTAAATTGCCCTTACCAAGTTCTATCAAAAGATTTTCCGAAGAGAAGCCAAGCTTAAAGCGAAAATTGATGGAAGCTGCAGATGGTGCATCCTTGGCAAAAAGACTGCAATTTTAAAGTTGACATAAGTTATCTAGTTAAACTATGTATTCATAATTGTTCTTGTACATAAATTAGAATTAAGATTTTCTAATAGATCATTCAATTGTTGGAACATCTGTTTAAAAGTATTCTCATTGAATTCTTACAAAAAAAATTGTTCAAAACTGAAAGTTTTAATAATCAAAATGTAAACAATTTTATTTTTTTCATATAAAATGGAGAAGGATCAATAAAAAAACACTTACTTTTTTAAAATGCAACATTTTACTGCATTTATTTATATAAACTGAAAAGTAGTAGTAAATTTTTCATCCTCACAGATATTTGTTGTAATAATCGTGGCTTTATTAATGTACAAAATTCCAACAGTGTAAACACAATCCTATTTTTAGATCAGTAGAAATGGAACAGACGTTTATTAAACAACATATGTACTTGAATTTACGCTGAAATTCAAGTAAGAATAATTTAACTACTGCTCTTGTATATTCAGTTTTAAAATTTGATAAAGTTCATTTTATTGTGATTGATAAATATAAAAAAAGTACCTAGTGCAATAAACTTAATTTGGTTTAAAATTTGACATTGATTGAAATAATTAATTATTTTATGAATACATCAGGAATGAAAATGAATAGGCAACAAATTTGTTGTAAAAAAACATAGAAGTATGCGAATAAAATATATTAAGAATAAATAGATTTTTTAATGTATATCAAAGAAAAAGTAAAAAAATTAAAGCAAAGCCAAGTTAGTTATATAAAAATGATATATTTATTACGAGAAGTGATCAGAATCCGTTTGAATGTATTACATTTTATTTTTATAATTACATCCTCCCACATTTCATGGCTCGATTCAGGATAGGACGGGCAAATAAAGTCTAATATGTTTCATGTCTTTTTCTAAAGAAAAACTTGATAACGTGCCCAGTGTTTAAGATTATTTTAATCTTTCTAAATTTTGTTGACTACAAAAGTTTTGCTTTTCTGACGTATCGAAAAAAGATTAAATTCTAACAATAGAAAGATATTAGAAATAATTTAAAGTATTGCGACTAAAAAGTGGAAAAAATAATAGACGCTTTTAATTACAATTTAAATTTCTATTGCTGAATAAGGCCATAATACTCCATTACCATAATTTCCTTTTTAAAAACTTCCAGTCTCCTCCCATCGTGTCAAAAAGTACAGTCGCACTTACCACAAAGACTTGAAAAATTAAATTTTCCTAAATCTACAATACAAGAGGCAGCAATTTCTGAAAATTAAATGTTACATGAAAATTATAAAACCGAAGAATAATTAGTTGTACTGTGGTCCCTTCCATTTCAAACTGAATAGAGGAAACGATTTTATACTAATCGGCTGATAATCATTTTAAATTTCACTGATCACTAATTTTAATAGACACTCTTCATCAGTTATTCGAGCAAGTATACTGATTGAGATCGATATTTTATACTCTTCTTTTTACACAGTATAACACCGCTGTCTTTGTCGCAAAACTAATATGACAATCGCTGCTGTTAAAGACATTTATGTACAGCTACTTATAGCTTGTAAGCTAATTTATGCGTTATCTTTATGCATAATGACCTTTTAACACACTTGCGATTTTGGATAGGAATTGTTTTAAATTTTTATTTGGATTTTTGATCAAAACTTTAGCAATTTTTTAATCAATTACTAAATTTACAAAAATGTTTTCTCAACATAAATTTATCTTTAATTTTAAATTTTGATTTCGAAATTTATCGTGAATTTAGTTGATAAATGCTTTTGATTAATATTAGAAAATTAGTGCCATTTTTAAAAACTAAACAAATGTTTTACTTTCTAAAAATAAGGTAACACTTATTTGGTAAGTTACGACCGCTTTTTTGACCATATAAAGCTAAATCACTTGTATTTATTTTACATGGCGACATATCTTACATACACAATGATTTCTCTTTTGGTATGATAGAAGTCATTCAATGTTTCTGTACAATAAATAGTTTACACTTAAATAAGCCATTTTTATTTCTCATCCACATGTGCTTGTTACGTAAGGAACATTTTATTGTAACAATGAATGCGTTTCTATGTTATCGTGCTACTTTTACCCCACGATTTTCATTGTAAAAAATAACAGAACAGGTAATTAAATTAATAATTGATAGGCAAAAAGATTTTATAGCTAACTGAGACAATGAAATTCAAAAATAATTGCTTGAATGCTGAAAAAAATAATAATACTTTAAAAAATACCATTGCTCTCCTAATATAATATTATCTTTGTAAATTTATAAAAGAATCACATTCTAGAAAAAATAACTTTTTCTTAAATTTAAGTTAACGTGTCTTAATAATGCATTGTTTTTATTTACAGATACCTTTTTATATTTAGAAAAAAAGATATTTATAACATATTTAATTAAAGAAATTGAAATTATTTTTATAAAACAATGGCAATCATGTGCGCAATGGACGAGTGTTTTTGTTGACTTTTCGGGCATACATATCAAGTTTTTCGTATCTATCGGTTTGACCGATTAACAAAGAACAAAAATTAGGTAATATCTATGCGCAATAATAAAATTCGCTGCATTGCGTAAGCGAGCAGTTTCTCAAGGCATATGCAGTATATGCCGTAAAATGCATCCGATTACTTCTCACAACATACAAATTTAAGCATTTTGCACCACAAGTTGCAGTGATTGACCCCTACGCATTGTAGTACTCCGACGAACAAGTACTCTTTGTGATCGCATTTACATAGAATAAACTTACGTAGCTGGTATGACTAATTAACTAAATCACATACCGAAATACTAATGTTACAACGAGTAACGTAAAATAAATGTGTACAAACCAGTTTACAATAAAAATATATATGTATACATGTATAGGCTGTGCATTTTTTCTTCTCTATATTTACAGTTATACGTTTTCGTTTGTTTTCATTATTTTTCGTACAAAAAGATGAATTCTCAATTTACCTGCACGAATCTTTGCTTTAGCCGGTAAGTGAGAAAATACGTCTCTTACTTCTTGACTCTTTGCACCTTGAAATATTTCAACGTGATTTCATAATTTCGTAACAATCCCTATTTATTTCTAATATCTAACTCTTCATTCATATAAAATTCTGTCGTTTCGATACATTAATTTTTCTCTCTCTCGTCGCTAATAAGTCTCACTGTAGTAGTTATCAGACTTAATTAACAAGAAACTGAGAAAATTTTGTGACACTGCAACGTACGCAAAGTTATTGGTAACTTGGCATTTTTTTTTTATTTTTAGTAAATGTGCTCTAGCCCGGAAATGCGCAACTTTTTCGCACCGTTCAATTGTCTATCAGCTTTTATAAAAATCTCTGCAGTCTTGTGATAAATACAATTCTATTTCTCAATCATTACAGAATAGTCGAACGCAGCGCTTGAAATACATCAGAATAAATGTCATTTGATGCTTTGAAAAAAAATATGCGCTATTACTTTGATGAATTGAGTGGTGCTACGTTGAACCATCGGGAATCTTGGTGTATAGCTAAACATGGTCAGGCACGATATTAAAAAATAATGATTTTCGGTGACTCGATGTTTAAATGATAGTTTGATTGTAGAACACACGCCCCGATGTAAACTACTTCGTCTTATGCTTCACTTTTGCAATATTAAAAGTAGAAATACCATATTTTATTGTTTTACTACTGCTTTTTAATTTATATTTTAATATATTATATTCAGTAGTCAGTCCAAGGCAAACATTATCTGCAATAATATAATATAATTACTATTTTCGTAATTTTTCTTTTTTAGATCGTTCTACTTATATATTACTTTCTTTTTAAAAAATGTATACTTAACATTTAATATATCTCTTTAAAATATTTACAATTAATGCTATTGTACAGTATTTTTAATTGTTTGTCGTGTTAATGTTTTACAAAGGCAATTATTTAATATAACCATTATCGTTATTTGTTACGTTAACGCGTAATGTAAACTTCTTTAGAATAAAGATTTTTCATAGTACATGGGTATTATGGTACACAAGTTTTGAATATTAAAGACTCGAAGGACATGTTTTACTTCAGATTCTTACGCAAATACTGTCAATGAATCCTTTTGGCTTCTCTACGAAATGAAATCAATTCACAAAGCCTACGAACGTGAAAAAGTTGGTTTTACAAAAAGGAATTGCTAGTCGTCTTGGACGACCTTATGGTCCATTAACATTTCTACGATCATAAATGAAATTTTTTTAAAATAGATAGCAAAAAATGAGTTTCAGAATCATTTCTAAGCACTTAACTACATTATTAGTGCTTCATTGTATTGCGTTACCAATAATTTCTCTATTTGCATATTTCATAATCGGTATGAAAACACAAATCACTGCAATGTCCAAATGGTAATTCTTAACTATGTTTCGCTTGCCATCGGTAATGACTTTTTTATTGTTCATATCGCTGTAAGAATCGTTTAAAGCTCGAGGTTCTGTACTGAAAGAGAGAAAAACAGTGAAAAAGGTGGAGGGGAGGAAAAAAGAAAGAAAGAAATGGCGGTCTCTTTCGTATCACAAAATAATACATATTGGAATTTGCACAAAGGAACAGAGTTTCTTTGCCTTCCACCTTCTAAAAAAACAATCACTTTCGTGCAGTCCTCTATCATTTTGTTTTCGCACAAGAACACGACAGCAGCGGCGGCGTAACACCGTCGTCTTCAGAGGTTTATCGTGTCTGGCGTGTTCCCACTCCTGGACGTCGAGTTTTCCTTGGGCGACGTCGTGGCGACGCTGCTCACCTGCTTTGCAACGTTGTTCGATGCGAAGGGCATCGCGAACTTAAAGTCCGAGCCATTGGGCAGTTTGCGCATTATCTTGCCAGAGGTAATTAACCGACCAAAGCCTTCCTGATGAGCAAAAGCGTATCCCGAACGTAACGAGCGACGAGTTCGCCTTGTCGATGGCGTGCGCAGTATATCCTGGCTCTGGCGTGAACGCATCTGCGCGAGTCGCTGCTTCAATCGCACACGATCTGACAGGGTAGGCCGCACATCGATGAAGAAGAATCGCCACGAAAGCACTGGGATCACCAACATAATGCACGATATCACTGCCGTAAACCAAAAGGTTGCTTCCGACATTGCCTGAAATATTAAACACGTGTTTAATTAAATGATAATTTTACTTTGTATAAAGGATATTATACGGGCGTCAATACCCTTTTAATGGAATCTGTGTTCACATCCACATGCTATGAGTAAAATCCAAATAATTAAATTTCTTCATCATTATTTTTTACCTAATGTATAAAATAATTAATAATAGCGCCATGTATTAAGCAATTTTTAACCTTTTTAAATATAAACAATTTGCATGTTTACTCTGTATCCACAGGATTTTAAAAGAAAATAAAGCTACTTCAAATTATGGATTTTACTCAATAATAAATTGTCAGAAAAAGACTTGGAATAATTAGACCCTACTTTTTATTTGCAATTTGTTTCAAATAATTATACTTAAAAGTGCTTTTCATGTCTTTATTTCGATCTAATTAACATTAATAAAGCATTTACTACGTTCTAGGCCAAGCACAGATTTAATAAATTAATAATATAAAAATAAAAAAATACTATTTCTTATGAAATTTGATTTGATTGAATAATTAAAAAACGAACTTACCATTGTAAGACTACCTACGTAGCTACCTCCAATAACGAAATTGTAAAAGTAGTCTAAGATAAAATACCAAACGAGGGAGCCCCACACCATGAAATGGTTTATGATGGTCCAGTACGAAGTGTCGAGAGCTATTTGAACTGTTACAACTATGACTAATATAGTGGCCACTACGCTGCCCAGCAGCATATGATCCGAAAGTACGTAGCCTTTCGGGGAAACGCCATCCTTGTATGTCCCTGCAATATTGTAAAACAATAATTTTATTAATTAAAAGAAATTTTACATTTTTCTGGTACACCAAGTGCATTTATCTTCTTACCATAGGGCACCAAGAAAAGTACACAACTGGCAAAGAATCCATGTAGAGCACTCCAACAGAATTCTTTTTTATTAAAAAGTAAATTCTGATGACCCGGCGTATACAATTTGGGATACATTAAACTGTTTTTGTCATTTACATCTTGA
The DNA here is from genome assembly GCA_900474385.1 of Ormyrus pomaceus. Classification (NCBI taxonomy): domain Eukaryota; kingdom Metazoa; phylum Arthropoda; class Insecta; order Hymenoptera; family Ormyridae; genus Ormyrus; species Ormyrus pomaceus. The sequence continues at coordinate 11,269 of UCOM01000565.1, read as the reverse complement.
TCGAATATACCAACTGCCAGAACAGGTAGTGATGTGTAAAACAAGTTGTAGACGGAGATGTACATTGGATCGAAAACGGTCTGAAAAGATGCAGTTCTTATCATTCTTGTTATTATGTACAGAAACCGAGATATATTTGAATTTAAAACTTTATTATGTCAGATAATTAATTAGCATTCAAGCTCCTAAGCCTCAACCACGGGGTCGAAAAAACTCTAACATGGGAGTCTCTAGAATCATATTCGCCTTTAACTCATCATCCATACACGGTATTTCAAGCATAAAATCAGAGCCGTATAAAAGATATATCTCACCTGTGCGCTAAATCCACAAAAGAAGGCGAACCAAATGTGACATAAAGTGAATGCAAAGTTCTTGTAAAAGAAATATCTGAGGAACTTAGACATTCTATAATACGACCATCTACCGTGAACCATGAGCAATCTTTCGAGAAATCTAAATTGCCCTATCGAGTAATCCGAAGCTAATACTGCCTGTAAACCTTCCTGTCCACTGATACCTACGCCAATGTGAGCAGTTTTTATCATTGAAACGTCGTTGGCTCCGTCGCCAATCGCCAAAGTAACGGCTTCTTTACTTTTCTTCACAAGTTCAACCACCATTGCTTTTTGAAGAGGTGTTACTCGACAGCATATAACAGATTTGCCTGAGTAAAAAAAAAGAATATTATTGTTAATGTTACAGTTACTATATTAATTTCGAACAATACGCTGATTTAATTGTTAAGCAAATATATATTTATTAGCATACACTGGCAAGAGACATCCAAAAAAAGTTGCTCCATTTGTGGATGTAAAGCATGAACCAAGGAATGTCCGTTAATCACCACTGCGAAACCTGCTTGCGTATCCGCTTCATGCTCGTCGGCTTCTTCCCTACTTGGGTTGTATTCTGTCTCGCTACTACATTTATAAAAAATATTTTTTGTAAAAAATGTCATGCTTTTATGTCACGTCTGTGAGATTCATATCATAGCAAGCAGCAAGGCGAATCTATTTTCTAAGGGGGAACGCTTTTCCATCTTCTTTTTGTCCAATAATTTTGATTTTGTATAAAGCATAATGATCGGGTACACATAATGCTGCAAAATGACATGTTATGAATATCCAAACGTGACACGAGCAAGAAAACAATTTTGACTTTGTTATTATTGATAAGATTAATATTAAGCAGACAGAAAGAGAAGGAGTGAGTATCAAGCATTGAATAATAATTATTATTTATGAAATATTGAATTATTAAGTAAAGAGATCAGAATCCATTCTTTTCCAAGTGATTCATATACAATTATAAAAGTGAAATAATAAATGATATAAATAGCTTCATTTTCTATTCTAATATAATCTTTACATATGCAACAAATTTTTAAGGTAAAAGTGTGACTACTAAAGAAAAACTACTCCCAATAGGATAATAGTATAAACGGATATTTTTAAAATAAACTTGCCTCAGTCACATGCAAAATATTTGTTCAAAATAAGTCTGTTTCGATAAAATTGTGGAAAAGGATGAAAGACAGTGGTAATTATTAAAAACGTACTCTTAGAATATATTTTCAAGGATGAAGTTAATGCAACACACACTATTCTAAGCAATAATATAAAATCCCGAACTTTCTCAATAAGGTTTTGGAAACATATAAGCATTTTTGCCGTTTTAATTACAGTGACTCATGTACATAATTGACCAAAACCATCGCAGGTGTAGAATTCAAAAGCGTAATTCGAAATGGAATAATTTAATGGAAAAAACTACTAAGAACTACGTATTTTCTATCCTTTCTTTCCCGTCGATAACTAAAAGTCTCTGATCGACAGAAAAAGCATAACCACACAGAGCATGGTGCCACATTCATTGTGAGAGGAGATATCTTCCAGGGTTCTTTTCATTATCAGTCAAAATGAGAAAATGCAGTACAGTAGAATTGTATATAGATCGTACTCCGTCTCTTTCGTTTGCCTGACCTTTCCTTGTCCCACCTGAATGTGACGATGGAGAGAGTCGGCCTCTTCTGTTGATTCGAAGCCGCTTTTATTGTTTCTAGATACCGTGTCAGTTGTGTTTCGACGCCATCATACGTTGTCGCATCCACTATGAACACATCTGTCAGGTCGTCCGTCAATAATTGACACGAGTAGCCAATGTTGATTGCCGTTTCTATCAGGAAAAGAATTTTTTATAAAAAAAATGTTTTAACTTCTCTACTTTTTATTATTTATATAATTGCCTGACCTTGTTTGTCGCCTGTGAGAACCCAAAGTTTAATGCCGGCAAGACCGAGATTGGCAATAGTCTGAGGCACGCCGTCTTGGAGTTTATCTTCGATGGCTGTAGCACCCAGTAAGGTCATATCCTTCTCGATCTCCTCGTAAATTGCATCGAGCTTGTCGTCCTTATTCTCGTGGCTAAGCGCTGCCTCCTGATGTCTCATTTTCCAATCGTTGAAAAAGTTCTCATCGAGGTCCTTTGTTGATAGGCACAGTGTGCGCAATCCTGAATTACCAAATTTTATTGATTTAAAAAGCTATTGGCTTATTATTATTCTCTCTAGAAGAAACTAAACGAACCTTCGCCAGCAAATTTATTTAGATGCTCCTGCGTCTTGGTCATAATCTCCTCACTGCCCTCCTTTACCCTCTCGTAAATGACATTATCCGCGCCCTTACAATACAGCTTCAACTGTCCGTCCCTCCTGAGTATCACCGACATTCTCTTTCTGACATTATTGAAGTCAAGAATGCAGAGCAGCTCGTAGATCTCTTTCTTGCCCATGACGTCGATGGTGATGCTGTTGGGTGTTCGCTCCCTGAATACGAAGCCGAAGTTGCGTGCCGCGGAGACGAGGGCCGCTTCGTCGGGTGATTGCGCCTGGTACTCCACATGGCCGTTCTTCTCCTCGGCCATGACTGTGTGGCAGAGTGCCAGCAATCGGAAGAAGCTGTGCACGTCCTCGTTGTTGCGCTTCACTGCCTCCAGGAGCGCCACGTCGTAGAACTTGAACTCCGGCTCGTAGTCTTTATTGAAGGAGAAGTCCAGTGACGGCACCGACTGCAATGGTCGTTACAATGATCGCTTTAATAAGGGAAGCAACGTTCACTGACACGGATTTACGTTAGTTTACACCTTGCTTTTTACGAAGCGGAGAACTTTTATTGCAGGCGTATTCTTAAAGCAGCTATCTTACTATAAAATTTCTGTTTTTTATTAAATTAGTCATTTCTATATATTAAAAATGTTTATTTTGTAGTAAAAGAAATAGTATTTTTCAAATACAGATTCATTTGCTAAATGAATTACTTAAATTTAATAGAAAAAGTATTGTTTAAGTATAATCAAAATCTATTTCAAGATTATTTTATGAAATTTAAGTCGATTTTGTAGCGAAGAATACGTTTACAATAAAAAGGTGTTTGAAGATGGGCAGAAGGTGAAGAAGAGCACATGTTAATTAAGGGATTCAATAATTAAAAAATTCCTTTTCCAACACCTTGCAGCCACTGAAAAATACCCATTGATAAACAACTCACAGCCGCAGGATACTTGTTAAACACGAATGCCTACTCAAAGAACTAAAACTAAAAAATTCAGAAGATGGGAGAAAGGAGAAAGGAAAGCAAGTCGGAGTGAAGATGCATTTTCGCTCAGGCAGGCGGCAAAGAGAAACGTGATATATTATCTTCATTGTACTGGACGCAAGCAGGCCTGCATGCAAATACAAGTTTTCTGTGGCGCTGTGTAGATGTAAGTATAGCGAAAGATATATTAGGGAAGGAAGGAAGAGAGAGAGAGAGAGAGTGAGAGCGGCTCGGGTAACATAAAAACTCTGAGACAGAAGCATGCGTACTGAATGTTTAAGTGAAACTTTAGCACCGCCATTGATGCCCGGCTCAGGTGTCGTACTGGATATTTGGTCGGCTTGTTCCAGCAGGCGAGCATTCGCGCCGCTAAGAGGTGTGTAAACTGGCCGGACAAATTCCTGTCCGTTTTTCCATTTCATTGTCGGTGTGCGCACGGCCTTATCTGTCTACATGCAGCACACACATGCGCTAAGTAATTTGTGCACATACTCTCTTGTGTTCGTTCATTATCTTTTTCTTTTTCACTCTCGAGAAGCGTAATTATAGTAAGTTGCATGAAATACTTTTTATTTGCGGGTCAAATTTAAAAAAAAGTATTTCATGCACCAGTTCAAGCCATCGTTAATCGTTTCTTGCTACTTGCTGACGCTCTTTCTCGTAGATCATCAATGGCTTGGGTACGTAATAAAACTAATAAAAAACTATTAATCTATGAAAGAAAATCTAATTTAGAATCTGTTAGCATTTGCAGTCGTTTGTGTACAATAATGTAAGTTGTGTATAATCTTTTCTTTGCGAAGACGATACATTTCAAGCGGTGTCGATGTAAAATCGTTGCTATTGCACAGGCAATCATCACACGAAAAAAAAATAAAAGAGACAATATAAAAACCTGAGAAAGTAAAGTCAAAGATCACGCAACACACAAAAAAAATGTCTCTAATCTTGTATCCTCCTCAAATTGTAAGTGACTGTAAAACTCTGGAAAGTTTTCTATTCCTCAAGAGTCTAGAACTTAAGGTAAATTCCAAGAGCGAAAGTAAGGTTTGAGCTTACCCTGATTTCGGTGAGGTCGACGACCTCTCCGGTGACCTCGTCGATGACGTCGCCGTAGCACTGTCCGGCGACGGAGCACTTGTTGAAGGTCATGATGTTCTGGGTGAGGGTGCCGGTCTTGTCGGAGAAGATATACTGGATCTGTCCGAGCTCCTCGTTCAGGGTTGTAGTGCGCGCCCTGGCGTGAGTGTTGGTCGGCGCGTGATACATCTCCTCGTCCCAGTTAATGAGGAACGACTGGACGAAGCGGATCACCTCGACGCTCACGTAGAGGCTGATCGGCACCACGGTGTTTAGGACTATCGCGTACGAGAAGAAGACCAGCAGGGCTATTACCGTGGCGCCGGCTAGCGGCTCGCTCGGTACCAGCGAGTCCCACGGCAGGTAAACCTATCGAGTGGACAGTTCGATTATTCAGTAAGCACCTTATTGTTATTAACCTCTTTTAAATTTTATTTTTAAATTAGTAATTTGTTAGAGATAAATACCTGGAAATAGCGACCGACGAGGCTCTCCCAGATGCCGCATCCGATCATGCAGAAAAGACAGAGGGACAGTAAAAATAGCACTATGCCGATAATAAGGAGATTGAGCAGCCTATCTATCGAGGTCCTCTTGAACTTGCTCTTTCCCGAGTTCTGCATCAGCTTCGTGTCCTTGCCAGCAAAGATCACGATGCCGTAGCACCATTGGGTGTTGCGCAGCACGCAGCCGCGCAGGATTATCTTGTCATTGTCCAGTACGTACTTCTTGCCCTTCCACGTGAGGATGCCGTCGAATTTGTTCAACAAATTGTTCGGCGTCTCGCAGAGGATCTCACCATCGAATTGCCCGATTAATTCGTGATTGTCCATCATCTCGGAAGTCTCTTGTAAGCACTGACGGCACTTTAAATTCGTCTCCCTGAAATTTGCAAGCCAGTTTAACACCTCCGCCTCGTACGTCTTTCGTCCCTCGGTGGACTTACCCGTCCAACTCCGCTGTCTCGATGTAGCAAAGGCCATTGGGTTCGCTCGTTGAAAGCAGAAGTACGTCCGCGGCGACGAACTGATCGTTCTCCATCCTGATCACGTCGCCTACCTGGACCTGAGACCATTTCTCCTCTCGCAATTTCGTACCTCGCAGGGTCCATGATTTTCGATTGTTCACCTGCGAATCGCTGCTGTGTCGTTGCTGGGGACAGTAAAACGACCGATTAATACTTATAAGATGCACGCATTTTTAGTTAAATTTAAAATGAAATTCTAGGAAAACGTCGAGTGAAGCGAATTTTTTGAATTTATAAACAAAAGAATAAAGCCCGGGAAGACTATAAAAAACTGACGTATTTAAATTTCGCGATAAACGCTCCCCCGACCGCGAGTAATTACTGCTTAATCTATTCAAGCGATAAAGTCGAACGTAACGCCATACATCACAATAGGCGCTCCGTTAAATATTAATGTCCCGCGCGAGATTTACGAGGCGACAGAAAAAAAGCGAAATTGAAATTGCGTGTGTACTTACAAAGTCGTCATAGGCATCTTTGACGGCAGTGAGCGTGAGCACCCCGATGAGGGGTATAGCTGTGGTGACGGGGGTCAGGGAGGATATCGCGGGGATCAGTTGGAGCACCAGCAGGCACAGGAAGTAAAAGTTGGCGAGCCTTTGAAATTGCTCGAACAAATTCAGTGGCAGGAACGTCAGAACCGAATATTTGGACGTTTTGATGTAATTGTTCTGCAATGGAATGTTTTATTATTATTATTATTTTTTTTTTAATAAAAAGGCCATACTTTCTCTCTCGCTTCCATTGAAAGACTTACCGCATAATTAAACTGCAAGTTGAACTCGCGATTATTGGCGCGAATCCGCCTTTCTGTCTCTGCAAGAATAGAGAAGGATAATGAGCATTTGACACACATTCGGAAATAGTACGCATCCATGCGCGAACGTTCTAAATGTTGACTGAGGATATTTTCTTATGCGAGGTGATCTCTAAAAGCTTGCACATAGCTGTTTTATACAGTTTTTTCTCGGCCTGCTCTCGAAAAAGCCCTTCGAGCCCATTATCTCGCGTAATATCTGGCAGTTTCGCTCTTTCGTACTATACATGTAGGTTTTAAAAGCGAGTTACGTTGATTGAACGTATACAATTTCGCTTGATTAATTTTGCGCAGATCCGCTTTAAATTATCATGATTATATTTATGTAGCTTTTTAGTGATATTCACAAATTTTCAGAGTGCATATTTTATGAAAATAAATTTAAAAAAAAACACTTCGTTGGTATTAATTTCGTAAGAAAAGCTCGCCTTCTCTAGGCGAGCATTTTTCTTGCGTTGTAAAAACATTTCCGATCGGTTCACCTAATAAATTTTCTCCGTCAAGAACATAAAATCCAGAAGTCTGGCTGCGCCTGTCTAGAATTTTCTTGAAATAGCCGCGTCGCAATGAAACTATAAGTTATTTTCCCAGCGCTCTTTGCGAATTAGCCGCTTTTGTCGTCGTCGAGATTGTCGCGCGGAAAAAAAAATTAGCTTTCTATTGTTTGCATTACTTACAACTCACGCAAAACTCCTGGTTATTCTACTTTTTTAAATAAACTAAACGTTAAACTTTGTAACAAAAGATCTTTGTTTTAAGTATTTGTGGTTTTTTGAAAATTGCGTTAGTTTTATTTTACTTTATTTCCTGCCTACGGTCTTTGCTGCAACGTTGCTTACTGCACTTTCGCGCATATTAGCGAAAGAAACATTTTTAATTAAGTTAAAGAGGATTTCGCTTTAAATCCCGCATTTACCGGACAGAAGATATATTTCATCTCATTCGTTTTCTTATAAAAGGAACTAATTTAAAATAAATCGAGATTTTATTTTGCTTGCAAACACTAACACAACTGATTAAATCTTCGAATCCAGGAAAACCAATTGATTTTGTAATCAGTTTGCATTAGCGCTCGTCCAGATTCCGTAAAAAATTTGAATAAAAAAAAAAATATTCAGTAATTACCGCGCCGTACTCGCAGCGATTTCGCATTGAATATTCCACGGGAAATTTATTCGCGAGTTATGTAAAATGTAACTCTCAAGTTTTATCAGCTCTGTATGCAGCGTTCCATTATCGCAATAATCACCGATGCATTTCGGATTCGCTCGGCAAATTTCCGAGTCGATCATCGCCTCGGCAAAGGAGAGACGATGGAGTGGAAAAATCCGCGTCACTGAAAATATCGCCGCGAATCCACTTTGCTAATGGCCGGGTAAATAGATTCACCCGCACGCCGCTCGGGATATCGAATTGCGCATTCAAAGCAGCCCATGTCTTTTGCGCGCCCAATCTTTTTCGCTGAAATGCCGTTTCTTTTGGATGTCTGCGTTGCGTAGTCGCGAAAGTTTCTTTTGAAATCTTGCTGCGTTTTGAATAAATTAGCACCGGGAACGTTAAGATTTCAGATAAAGAATATATCAGATTGACCTAAAGAGACTCAAAAAAGAGGTCACCGCGTAGCAGCTACTTTTCGGGCTGCGATCACATTTGACAAAGTTTCTCGAAACTTGGAGAAAAGTTGCTTTTCGTATTTCAGCACTCAGTCGGTCATAAATTTTCAAATAATTTTCTACTTATCATAATGAAGCATGCAACTCTAAATACTTGTGTAACAACGAAACGAGAAACGTCGAACGTAAAGTAAAAACTACTCTATATAAAATGAAGAAAAAAAAAAAATTTGAATTCTAGCGAAAATGAATGACTAATTGGAATTGGATTTTCGAAGCAAGAAGAATAATTATCTTACAGATACCAAAACCAATGTCCTTGTACAACTGAACTGAAATATACAAGTTCTCACAACAATATTAAACCATGAAATAGACCATTCAATTAGTTTAATACATCCTAATAGGTTAATAGAATAAAATTGATGTATTTTGGTACCCAATTCAAAATTACTCCTCTTCATCAAAAACCTTCTAAAATTGTTCCGAATCCTGGATGCGAAGGTGCCCTTACTGCGGCATTCGTCACCGGAGGAGAAGAAGCCGGCCGGGCGTCCGATGCACTCGGTGGCGGCCGGCGAGCTCGGGGGGATGGAGCTGGAGGAGGTGGGGGTGGGCCGGTACCGGGCGCCCTTCCACACGACGAGCTTGCCGAGGACGTTCAGCAGGCTCTCGCGCAGAGTCGCGTGCCGGCCGCTGGACGCGCCGCCCAGGCTCGAGGAGGAGTCCCGCTTCGAGGAGCCGCCCAGACCGTCGGCGGGCTCCTCCAGGCCCTCCCGCGACGACGAGGCCCCGTGCTGGTCCTGCTGGTGGTGCTGCTGCTGCTGATGCTGACGGTAGGTGGGCCCGCTCGAGGTCGGCCCGTCGTCGGAGGAGCTCCGGGCGAGGCAGCAGGCGGCGTCCTGCCGCTGCATCCTGCGCTTACCGCTCTTGCTCCTCTTGCTCTTGAGCTTGCGACGCTTGCGCCGCTTGGCGCAGGAGAGGCTCGACATGCCACCAGACCTTGTCCCGTCGCCTCCGTCGTCGTCGTCGAACTCGTCCTCGTCCTCCTCCTCGGGCTCCTCGGCGTCCTGCTCCTGCTGGGCCTTGCTGCTCGGCCGCCTCCTGTTTTCGCCGGAAGAGCCGCCGCCGTTTGCCGGCCGCCGCTCCGCTGCGGCAGCCGCGCTCGAGACGCCCTCGTTGTCGCTCTCGCATCGTACCTACAACGTTTTTCAGGAGGACCACCCCCCACCCCGGTCAATCGATAAGCGAAAGTTAGAGCCGATGCCAAGACCGGGCGGGGAATGTGGGTCGGGGAATAATTGCCTTCTTTTCGAGCCCTATCACCTTTCTTCAGGCTGCTCGGTAGGTGCAGAGAGGGCTCGGGCTATTTAACGAGTCCACGCACTGCGTAAACTTTATCGAGAAAGCAGAGAATCGCGGGGATAAATTAGAAAATCGATAGTTCGCGTACCCTGAATTCTACGTTTTAAGGATAAATTTTACTTTATTTCTTGTCATTTTTTCGTAATAATTACGTTAAAAATATTGCAGATTTTAATTAAAAAAAAAAAAAAAAAAAAAAAAAATTATATTCAAGATACATGTGCTATATAGAACAGCAGCATTGCGTAAAGTAATGAAAAATGAAAAAAAAAAAGAAGAAATCAAAGAATTCCAACCTCTCTGCAGCCACGGCGCGTATCTAGGTTAGCCTCGTCTCTTACCAAGGGGAAGCTCATCCGACAGAGCAGTCTGAAGAAATTGTTTACATAACCGAACAATTGATCCCAAAAGTTGATCCCGAGGATCCTCTCCCTCCATCCGGCGATGGGTTGCATGTCCAAGCTCGAGGTCGCGAACTTACTCGGGGCTCGACAATCGGGCAACTTCACTCACCTCGAAGACCTCGAGCTCCAGGGTGTCGTGGGACGGCTGGGAGCTCATCGCTCTTAGGTTCGGCGCGCGGCTCCGTGGGCCGCGTCACCTCGCCTCGCCTGGAGGAGGAGGAGGAGGAGGGGTGGCCGCGGCCGCATCTCAGCGCAGGCCAGCCCCGGGCCTGCCGCCTCCTGACCGATCGCCCGCTGCTGGGCCGCCTAGCTCGGGCAGCCCAGGCACCGACGTAGCCATCCCTGCGCTACGCCGGCCCGGGACCCCGCCGACTGGCTCCGGCCGATCGCCATTCCTCAGGATCGCACGCTGCTGCTGCTGCTGCTGCACTCTCGAGCTCTCTTCCAAGCTGGGGAAAGCCGACGGTTAGTCCTCTCGCCTGCACACCTCACTCTTTGCTGGGATTCGAGGAGCTGCTCAGAGTCGCTCTGCTAGCTACGTTATGAAAGTCGCGGTCTTAACAGCCGAGAGTCGGGGGGCTTAATCTCTTCGAGGCCGGTAGGTAAACAAACACCGCATTATCCCGAAGTATCGAGCAACAGTCGTGATTTTTGGGGGCTAAGCCGAGCAACAATACCAGGAATGATTCGGCGCTTCTGTCGAGGGGAAACTTCGTTAAAGCCCGAAGGAGCCTTTGCGCAATCGTTTATGTAAACATCGAGAATTATTCCGACATCAAGCCCCTCGAGAGCACATCGGCGAAAGAGCGCGCGCAATCGATAACTCGAGTCGAACCCTTGCTCTCTTATTGTACTCCCCTCTAAAAATAGGCGCGCGCGCGCTGCGTTTGATAAATCTAATGCTCGCCGATATACGTAGAAAAAAAAAGAGCGCGCGCTCTAAAAATATAAGCACAAAGCCGGTGCGCGCGCGCGCGTTCGAGGAGGACACGCTGCATTCTAGGCTCCGCCGATGAAAATTCCGGAGCTTTCCCGACATTTTCTTCTTTTGCGGTATTTCTATATAAGCGCCTTTTTCGAATTGGCCTATTGCTTCGCTCTTCGAAGAGCGAGGATCCCTGGTAGAAATGGACAACATTTCTTAACTAGTAAATAGGTAGCAAAAAAAAAGATTAAGTAGGAACAAGCTAACCTTTTTAGAATATAATTTCCTAGCATGAAACGCTTTTTTTCACATGAACTAAACATTTAATAGAATAAAAGCTTAAACCCATTTTTAAGGTATTAAATATAGCTAATCTAAATGTTCTGAAAAAGTAAGGCTATGTAACCTCGTGGCTCTCAATGTCATACTATGAAGAGAATTT